>VMDR010027258.1:0-13655 GCA_007922815.1 Macrotus californicus | reverse complement strand
CAATCTGACAAAGAAAAAGAGAAAAAAGATACAAATTATTACTATCAGGAATAATAGAGAGCACATAATTGTTACTGAGTAGACAAGGGCCCATCCACATGTCACCTTGGTGTAAGACCCAACAATTAACACTGGAAGGAGCAGGTCTTTATTTCCAACATTCCAACCTTGGGGACTCTGGGAGCACTCATGCTCTGAGCCCTCCTTTCCCAAGAGACTCAGCACTTCCAATGCTCCCCACCAGGCTACTAGCCACAAACCCCAAAAGTTTCCCATATTTTTATCTGGTCTTAATCTGGCTGCGCAGACAGTTCTCCTGTCCCTCTGGAAGGTGCCAAAGTCTCCATCCTCACGCAGCAGCTGTCTCCTTCAGGATCTGGGGTACAAAGTCATCAGCCTCCATGTAACAGTCCAGAAAGGGCAAAGTCCGGAGAGTCCAGGTAAAATCCAGGTGTGGCAGATCAGTATTTTGCAAGGAAGTCCTTTGCAGCTCTAGAGTCAGCTAGAGCAGAACAGATCACAGCAGCAGCATCTCCTTCCTCATTAGTCCAGGCCACATGGCCTCCTTCCTCACTATAAACTACAGAGCTGCTTGCTTTCTTCTCCCTGCTCAATGCTCTCTTTCAAACCACATGGCAAAATCCCTTACTACAGACAGCGTGCCTCCTCTCTCACTACTACTTCCCACATGGCCAACAGCATGCACACGAAAGAGACAGAGACAGAGAAGGAGAGAGTACGCCTTATGGCAGGCTGGAGGGGCCCTCCTGCACCCTTTCAACCTGCATGGCCAAGAGCACAAATGGCTGCTATGCCTAATTTAAATCCTCATCCTGCGCCTCGTGCATAACCCTATTTCCAACTCCTTTCACAGTGGGTCACATCTGCCCATTCCCTGTACCTTCTGCCTTTCTCTGGCTGCCATTGTTAGTCTTTAGTCTGGGCAGGCATGGCCCTGTGACACAGAGCAAACCACCTTCCTGCCACTTGCCACACCATCTTAACATCGTGGGTTAAAGAAACGTCCGGCTCCCTTGTCTCAAGGGGTGTGCTCAGTTATTTAGCATAACTATGAAGCTAGCCAAGTTGTCAAAGACATACAAAATCTCCCAATCGCTGTGCTCAGCTTTTCCATCCCCCAAGCCAAGGCTGTGGAGGCTTTTTTTCTGAACCCCCAGTATCATAATTACAGACTCCACAGACATTAAAAAGATAAAAGGATATTACAAAAACTTTACAAACATTAGTTCAACAATTTTCATGAAATGGACCAAATATTTGAAAGACAAACTACCAAATTCATCGAAAAAAGAAAAGAAAACTTGAATGGTGAAGGAATCAAAATTCTGTCATCCTGAAGCTGCTTCTTTGGATATTGATTTTAAGCTATTTGTTAAGACACAAAAGATTCAGAAGAAAACCCTTTGACCCTTCCCCCTTTTCCTGTCCGAAAGTTTCAGACAGAGAAACGAGCTTCAGAGAGGAAATCTTAGGGTGCTGCCTTAGCATAATTTGAATTAAATATGGTAAACAAGAGGGCTTCAGGCAGGTGTCTGTTAGCTAGTGACCCTTGTGTCCCATTGTTTCTTAGTCATCTAGCAAGGATTTACCTGCCTTGTGTGTTCCACTGTTCTTCCTCTACTACCTGAAAATTGCCCATTCTCACTTCTAAAACCTAAGACCCAATTCTCCCTTTCTCCCTTCTCCAAAATGTCTTACATACCTAATGTTGCCTTACTCTCTTTAGAATTTTCATGGAATGATCATGCCTATGTGAATTCCACATGCACATGTATTATTTTCTCCTGTTGATCTGTCTCTGTCGATTTAGTATTAACCCAACCAGAACTTAGAAGGTGGGAGGGAAAAATATTAATGTTTTTTTAGCCTCCACATGGCTTCACACTTATTAAAGAAATTGAGTTCATAGTTGAAAACTTTCCAACAAAAAAAATTTTTAGCTCCATATACTCTTTAATTCAACCAAACACTTAAGGATGAAATGCTACCAATTCTATATGAATTTTTTCTGAAAAGTAAAGAGTGCAGACCAATTCCCAAGTCATTCTTTTAGGTCAGTAATACCCTGAAATAAAAGTCAGACCTTTAAAGGCAAGTAAAAAAAAAAAAACAAAAGCCTACTGCAGATGAATATATGGATAAAAAATCCTCAAAATAAGGTAGCAAAACAAATATATATATATTTTTATATAAAATAATCAAGTGGATCATGCTATTAATACAAGACTTTAAATACTATAAAGTCAAATAAATGTAATCCATTATATCAATAGACAAAAAAAAGGACCACCTCATTATTATATTGATTGATGTAGAAAAGTTATTTGAAAAAACTCAACATCCAAAATTTCTCAGTAAAGTAGGATAGAAAATGTTAGGGTGGTGGGTGACATGGACTGCGAAAAAATTCACAAAGAGTAAAGTTTTTATGTTTACTTTCCCAAGGGAGGGAAAGGACTAGGTGCAGAGAATGCACCATCCCTCAGGGGTAGGGGCTATGAACTTTATTGGGTAATGGGGTGGTAGTAGAGCAGGATGTTTATTTTTGGCTGCAACTTGTTTTGATGTTATCTTTGGGTACTGGGTCTGGTCCAGGTCCTCTAGTACTTGTGGTCTGGTATGTCCTGTTTCTTAAGTTCTCAGAACATCTGTGCCTTCAGGGAGCTTCCAGTAATTTTCTAGTCCTAAGGACAAAGGCTCATAAAACAATTAGAGTCAGTCATACTTTATGGGGCCCACCTAGCTCTACAAAAAAGCCTTTTGTCCTACTAGAAAGAGAACTTTCTTAACTTTATAAAGGGCTTGTCCCTAATATTAGAAGCAAAATTAATATATCCACTCTTGCCACTTCTATTCAACATCATACAAGAAGTCCTAGCTAGTATATTAAGGCAAGAAAAAGAAATGAATTTTCTTTTCTACATAGAAAAATTCATAAAATTTACCAGAAAGCTCTTAAAATTAATAAGTAAATTTTACAATTTGCAGGATATAATATCCACATATAATAATCAATTTTATTTCTATAGACTAGCAATCAATAACTGGAAACTGAAGTTAAATCTATATCACTTATAGTAACTTCTGAAAAATGAAAGGTTAAAATCTAAAAACATCATGCAACACCCTGGGTGCAAGAGTGGGGGCAATCAAGCAGAGTTAAACCATATAAAAATTTTGTGCAAAATGATATGGGACTACAAATTTATAATGGACTTTTTGAGGTGGTGTCTTTTTAATATGCTAATGAAAGTATAGTTTTATCTGACACACAGATGAGAGACACAAGTAAATTTAAGCTCTCTCTCTCAATGAGAGGACTTCCAGTCAAGATGGAGGCATAGGCAGATATGTCTTACTTCCTCACACAACCAGAAGGGCAACAACCAATTTAAAAACAGAAAACAACCAGAACTGCCAGAAAATCAAACTGTATGGGAGTCCGATAATGAAAGAGTTAAAAAAGAAACATTCATCCAGACTGGCAAAGGGGTAGAGACTGGGAGCCAGGGCAGACAGAATGTGCAGCAAGGTGGCGGATGGCAGACCAGGTGGTCCCACATTTGCCTGTGGATAAACTGGGGGGAACAGCTGGGGAGAAAGACAGACCATGTAACCCAGGGTTCCAGTGCAGGGAAATAAAGTCTCAAAACCTTGCTCTATAAAAACCTGTTGGGGGGGGTGGGTGCAGTGGCAGGAGAAATGCCCAGTCTCACAGGAGAGTCTATTGGAGGGACCCACAGGGTCTTAGAATGTACACAAACCTACCCACCCAGGAATCAGTACCAGAATGGTCCAGTTCACTTGTGGGTAGCAGAGTAAATGACTGAAAGCAGGACAAGAGATGAGCAAGCAACATTATTCCCTCTCTGACCCCTACCCCACAAACAGTGCCACAACCAAGTGGGTTGCCCCACCCTCATGAATACCTAAGTCTCCACCCCTTAGAACATAACAGGCATGTCAAAACAAAGATATATGGCCCAAATGAGAGAACAGATCAAAACTCCAGAAAAACAACTAAGCGACAAGGAGATTGCCAACCTATCAGATGGAGAGTTCAAAACACTGGTAATCAGGATGCTCACAGAAATGACTGAGTACAGATGCAAAGTAGACAAAGAAGTGAAGGCTATGCAAACTGAAGTGAAAAATATACAGGGAACCAACAGTGAAGGGAAGGAAACCAGGATTCAAATCAACAATTTGGAACACAAGGAAGAAATAAATGTTCAACTGGAAGAGAATGAAGAAACAAGAATTCAAAAAAAATGAAGAGAGGCCTAGGAACCTTTGGGACAACTTAAAATATTTCAATATCTGAATCATAGGGATGTCAGAAGGAGAAGAGGAAGTGCAAGAAATTGAAAACTTATTTGAAAAAATAATGATGAAAAACTCCCAATGTGGCAAAGGAAATAGACATACAATTCTAAGAAGCTCAGAAAGTCCCAAAGTAGGGACATCCAAGGAGGAACCCACCAAGACACATCATAATTACATTAGCCAAGCTTAAAGATAAAGAGAGAATCTTAAAAGCAGCAACAGAAAAGGAGACAGTTACCTACAAAGGAGTTCCCATAAGACTATCAGTTTATTTCTCCAAAAAACCTTACAGGCAAGAAGGGACTGGTAAGAAGTAGGCAAAGTCATGAAGAGTATGGACCTACATCCAAGATGACTCTATCCAGCAAAGCTTTCATTTAGAATGAGAGGGCAGATCAAGTGCTTCCCAGATAAGGTCAAGTTAAAGGAGTTCATCATCACCCAGCCCTTATTATATGAAATGTTAAAGGGACTTGTCTAACAAAAAGAAGAAGAGCAAAACTATGAATAGTAAAATGACAACAAACTCACAACTATCAACATTTAAACCTAAAAAAAAAAAAACAAAAACAAATCAAGCAAACAACTAGAATAGGAACAGAATCACAGAAATAGAGATCACATGGCAGGTTATCAGTGGGGAGAGAGAGGGAGGAGAATTGGGGAAAAGGTACAGGGAATAAGAAGCATAATTGGTAGGTACAAAATAGACAGGGGGTGTTAAGAATAGTGTAGGAAATGGAGAAGGCAGAGAACTTTTATGTATGACCCATGGACATGAACTGAGGGAGTGGAATACTAGATGGAGCAGGGGTGCAGGGCGGAGGGGATAAAGGGGGAAAAAATGGGACAACTGTAATAGCATAATCAATAAAATATACTAAAAAAAACAACACATGCAGAATCTCCACGTTAAAAACTACAAAATACTAGTGAAAGAAATAACAACAGACCTAAATAAATAGAGATATACTATTTTCATGAAATAGAAGATTCAATTTCGTTAAACTGTCAATTCTCCACCATTTAATATACAGAGTTAACGTAATCTCCAGCAGGTTTTGTTTTGTTCTGTTTGAAGGTACAAAAGTATTTTAAAATTTATATGGAAAGTCAAAAAACTAGAATAGCAAAGATGATTTAAAAAAACAGAAAAAATAGAGATAGCATACTCACATTATCTGATTTCAGAAATTATAGCATGCCTATTTCCTTACAATATTGTCTGCTATGTGCTGATACTGGGAAAACAGAAAAATGACAATTACCCTCGCCTGGAAGCAGCTCAATTTGGCGTATACTCATCCTCAGTTTCATACTGTGATTTTCTTCCCTTTATGTTCACAAATACTTTTGTGCCTCTGCTAGCCAACAGGCAAAACTAAAAACCATATAGATGTGTTTGAAAGTTTCTATGCCTTGGGTAGGCACCATTTTAGTTGAGCTAATACTCACCAAGTCTGCCTGCTCTAGGCACTAGAATCTTGACCAAATTTCAACCAGATACTCTGAGTTTTGTTTAAACAGTGCATTAATACATCACTACTGAGCACATTTTGCTACATTTGCATTTAGACTCGAATATGATATTATCTGTGTCTTCAATGAGTTCCCAACTTCATGAAGAAGTCAAACTACAAATAAAGAGATTAGTGAAAAGAATAAGATAGGACTGAAAAACTGGACCAAGACCAGTAATGGAAGCCCTTAACTGTCATGCTACAAAGTTATAATTTTATCATATTGGTGATAGTAAGCCATCAAAAATTTTAAACAAGAGGGAGCTCTCACTAATGCATTGATGCATTCATTCATTCATTCATTCATTCAATGATTATTGTCTACTAAAAAGTAGGTGCTACGCAGGACTCAGAGAATGAAAGAAAATTCAGCCATGACCTTGCCTCCAGCAAGCTCACAATACCAAGGAAAACTCTACTGTGTGACCCTGACTGGTTTACAAGGGAAGCAGGATAGTGTTTTGAAGAAATAATCCATGAATTCTTTAATCTTTTTCCATTACTTCTCTCTGTTCCCCCTTTCATTCAACATGTTTTAAGTTAACATCCTCAGGTGAGAAAAGTGGGTGGTTGAAAGCAGAAATAGGCTGGTATGCTTCTTGGCTTTTGTTTTTAAAAGCCTAAGCCCTAAGGCAGGGAGAAGGTTATGGTGAAAGACAAATACTAACAGTCAGATGGAGGTTTGAGCTAAAAGGTAAATGCTTTCTTCTCCTATCCTCTCTCTACCAGACTACAACCCTCCTCATATTGCAGAAAGGAGAGGATGGGGAGAGACAGGTCTGTGAGTCTCAGAGCAGCAGGAAACCAGACCTCACTCCCAGGCAGCCTGCTGTGACCGTGGAAAAATTGTAGAGGGAAATGAATGGATGCATAAATTGTCTAGTCAGCAGATGAGACCAAAGGTGAGTTTGCAAAAATGTTTCTACCCCAAGCATGGCACAAAAGCAGAAGATTGCCAATGCACCCTGAGGGGCTGTATGGAGGCAGAGAGAGGTACTCAAGGACACACTGTCTGAACACAGGGGCCCATCCCCATTCCAGGACTGTGCAGCTGCAGGCGCTTGGCGCTGTCCAGGGGTGGGGAGAGCTAATCCCAAAGGTGACTGGATTTAAAGGTTTTGGGAGCCTGGCAAAGTGACACTTGCCGTCAGAAAAAGTGCACCATTTCCTACTGAACACAGTGATACGTCCTACACAACTAAGTAGGCAGACTGAGTCTCAGTCCTGCTACACATACTAAGTTACCCTGCGGCAGGGGAGGTGACAAATTCTGCTAGGTTGCAGGTGTGGCTGCATGGGAAAGGTGAAAGGTCTCAGAATGGCTCAAGTCTGAGCTAAGCTTTAAAGAGTAAGGTGGGAGCATGTGAATTGGGGAGATTTCAGATAAATTTAAAAAGGGTTGACGCAAAAGCAGACAGGTGTGGTAAATGTCAGGAAATTTAAGAAGTTTCATTTTGTTTTCATATAGGTATATTTTGGAGACATCTGGGAAAATAAGTTGGAAAATCAGGCACAGAAACCAGCACGAAGGACCTTGTTTCTAAGGGTAAGGATTTTGTACTTGATGATAGAAGAGGGTTAAGCAGAAAAGCAACATGATTAGAATGTCATAGAAAGACAAGAAGATATTTAAATGATCATGATTTTTTGCTATGTGATATAAAACCACATATTGTTTATTAACCAGTTAACATAAGTGTGTATGTCCGTATCAGATATTCCATAAGGCAAAATTCATCTGTTTTTCTCACTGTTTTAGCTTCTAGTGTAGTTTCTAAAATTACAAGCCCATGACAAATATTTGTTAAAGTGTATAGAAAAGATATTAACTGTCTTAGATTCTAAAAGGTGTCTTGATTATTCAACATTGTAGTCTAAATGTCAAGTATAGCATTTGGCACATAGGTAATCAGAAATATTTGAATAAAGGAAGAATTTACTCTGTAAATGTGAAAAACTACTGAATACACAAGTACATCAATTAATTTAAAGATCCAACCATTGTGGATTTCTCACGTGGACCTCATTGCTGGTGAAACCCTTGCTGAAGCAGGTCTGCTGTAAACATCTCCCCTTTGGTCTGAGTCCTCAAACTGTAGTCAACTTGACGGTGGTCATTTCCTTCACTGAATGCCAGTTCATGTCTCATGGTAGTTCCCAGCAGAGGGGTTATTTCCACACCAGGGCTGTGCTCCTAACAGCAAAGAATTCTGTCTCTCTTTGTTCAGACTTAATGGTCCACGATCTGCAACAGTCTTATCTGTATGGCCCTAGATAGCTGTTTCTGTTTCAATGTGCTCTTGTCCAGGTCTGTCCACTGTATGTGCAGCAATTTAAAGACATGACTTTCCTTTACTGTGGGGCCTGCAAAACCATCTGCTGTTGCACTGACCAGGACCTGGGGTGGCTTCTCCACGCTGCTGTGCAAGAAGGGTTTACAAATCTTTCTGGCTTTGAGAAGAAAGAAAAGACTCTCTAAGAATGAACAAAAAGGCTTTCTCTTAACTGTCCAGTTTCTTGTCCTGTATTGTCCATGAATGCAATAGTATTCTACCTTAAAAAGGGAGGAAATTCTGACACGTGCGATAGCGTGGACGATCCTTAAAGACATTGTGCTAAAGGAAAAATATGATTCCATTTATAGGAGGTACTTACAATGGTCAAATTTATAGAGATTATCAGGGACTGAGGGTACAGGGTGGTGGGAAGTTACTGTTTAGTAGTACAGAGTTCCCATCTGGGATGATGATAAGTTCTGTGGATGGAGGGTGGTGATAGCCACACAACAATGTGAATGTGCTTAGTGCCACTGAACTGTACTCTTAAAAATGATTAAAATGATACATTTTACATTATATACATTTTACCATAATGAGAAAAAATGTAATTTCAAGTTAATTGGAAGCTCTCAGCTCCAGGGTAAGATTTATACACTACAGAGTCAGCCATTTCCTTGTGGACCCCTTTTTGTCAGTTTCTTCAAGTCTTGCCTCGTGCATTAGTTGGATTCTCCAAAGAAAGACTTTCCAAACCCTTGCCCAACGGATAAACATGAGCTGCCAACATTCTGAAGCATAGGGAGAGAAGAGGGCATAGTTCTTGTTAGTCAGTATGTAAGTATTTATTTAATCGTCCGTCAACCCTACTTAGTTAGTCCTTCTTTCAAGTACCCCTGCCCCAAACTGTGTCTGGTATAACTCGACCCAGAAACCCTTGTTTTTTAAATTCTATCTCTGGAAAATAGACCCTCAAGCTTCTATTGGGGTAAAGGAGGACTGCACAGAGAAGAGATTTTTAGTTTTAAATAGATTTTTTACTAATCCTCCTGTTTTGACTGTGCACCTTAAGCTTTCCTTCTAGAGATAACTGATAGCACCAATTTCTAAATATTTTGGGATTATTCAGTGTCACCCATTGTATCTGCTGGTCCTCCTTCTGGTTTAAGATTTTATATTTCTCTTGAGTCACCCCCCTCGAATGCTTCTTGTGTGGTATATGAACTGGACACAGTCCCTACCCACCCTACTCTCTTGTACTTGCATCCCTTCACCTTCAAGATGCCTGAGGAAGTACATCATGAAAAGGAGGAGGTGGAGATTTTTGCCTTCCAGACAGAAATGTCCCAACTCACGTCTCTCATCATCAGTATCTTCTATTCCAACAGGAAATTTTTCTTCGACAGTTAGTCAGTAATGCTTATGATGACTTGGACAGGATACACCATGAGAACCTGACTGACCCTTCCAAGTTGGACAGTGCCAAAGAGCTAAAATTTTGACATCACCCCTAGCCCCCAGGAGTACAGCCTGACTCTGACGTGCACAGGCATTGGCATGACCAAAGCCGATCTCATAAATAATCAGGGAACCATTGTCAAGTTGGGTACAAAAGCACTTATGGAGGCTCTTCAGGCTGGGGCAGACATCTCCAAGATTGGACAATCTGGTGTTGGCTTTTATTCTGCTTACCTGGTGGTAAAGAAAGTGGTTGTGATCACAAAGCGCAATGATGGTGAGCAGTATACTTGAAAATCTTCTGCTGGGGTTACTTCACTGCACAAGCTGACCACAGGGAGCCCATTGGCCAGGGTCCTAAAATGATCCACCACCTTAATGAAGGCCAGACAGAGTACTTAGAGGAGTGTGTGTCAAAGAAGTGGTGAAGAAGCACTCATAGTTCATAGATTATACCATCACCCACTATTTGGAGAAGAAATAAGAGAAAGAAATCAGTGATAATGAAACAGGGGAAGAGAAGGTGAGAAAGAAGAGGAAAATAAAGATGATGTGAAGAAACCCAAGATTGAAGACATGTGTGGGCTCAAATGAGGAGGATGATAGATCTAGGATAAGAAAAAGAAAACAAAGAAGATTAAGGAGAAATATATTGATCAGGAAGAATTGAACAAGACCAAATCCGTTTGAGCCAGAAAACCTGATGACATCATCCAGGAAGAGTATACAGAATTCTTTAAGAGCCTTACCAAAGTCTGAGAAGACTACTTGGCAATCAAGCACGTTTCTGTATAAGATCAGTTGTAATTAAGGACATTGCTATTCATCCTTATTGGGGTCCTTTTGACATCTTTGAGAATGAGAATAAAAACAACATCAAACTCCATGTCCACCATGTGTTCATCATGGGCAGCTATGATGAGTTGGTACCAGAGTATCTCGACTTCATCTGTGATGTAGTTGACTCTGAGGACCTGCTCCTAAACATCTCCAGAGAAATGCTCCAGCAGAGTAAAATCTTAAAGGTCATTTGTAAAAACATTAAGAAGTGCCTTCAGCTCTTCTCTAAACTGGGGGAAGATAAGGAACTATAAGAAATTGTACAAGGCATTCTCTAAAAACCTAAAGCTTAGAATCCATGAGGACTACTAATTGGTGACCTCTTTCTGAGCTTCTATGTTACCACACCTCCCAATCTGGAGATGAAATGACTTCTCTTTCAGAATATGTCTGACTCATGAAGGAGACACAGATATTCATCTATTACACCACTGATGGGAGCAAAGAGCAAGTTGCCAACTCTGTTTTTGCAGAGTGAGTATGGAAGCAGGGGTCAAGGTAGTCTATATGACAGACCCTATTGATGAATATTGTGTGCAGCAGCTCAAGGAGTTTGATGGGAAGAGCTTGGTCTCAGTTCCAAGGAGAGCCTGGAATGAAGAGAAGAAGAAAATGGAAATGAGCAAGGCCAAGTTTGAGAACCTCTGCAAACTCATGAAAGAAATCTTGGGTAAAAAGTTGAAAGGGTGACAATCTCCAACAGGTTTGTGTTTTCACCCTGCTGCATTATGACTAGTACCTACAACTGGACAGCTTGCATGGAGCATATCATGAAAGCCCAGGCACTTCAGGACAACTCTACAATGGGCTACATCATGGCCAAAAAGCTCCTGAAGATCAACCTCAGCCACCCCATTGTGGAGACTCTGGCAGAAGGAGGAGGCAGACAAGAATAACAAAACTGTCAAGGACCTTGTGGTGCTGCTGTTTGGTCTATTCTGGCTTCTCACTTGAGATTTCCCAGACCCAGTCCAACTGCATCTACTACGTGATCAAGCTAGACCTAGGCACTGATGAAAATGAAGTGACAGCAGAAGAACTCAGTGCTGCTGTTTCTGATGAGAAACCCCATTTCCCCATCTGTGAGTGTGATGAGGATGCCTCTAGCATAGAGGAAGAAGAAGAATTTCTACTTGCAGCACTTGTGCCCTTTGTATAGTATCTTCATAGCTCCCCCAGATGCCCTGAGTGGCCCTAGCCCATCTGGGTTCCTCTGCTGATGACTAGTGATTTTTTTTCTCTCTCTTGTCTTTCTGCCTAAGGCGGGATACAAGGGCTTCAAACCTTTCCTTCCCATATTTGACAACAGGTTTGGATATTGTATATTCTGGGGTTTTTCTTTTGTTTATTTTGTTCTGATATTAAATATGCAAAATAAAGAAGATGTAGGTTTTTTAAAGATTTTATTTATTTATTTTTAAAGATAGGGCAAGGGAGGGAAAAAGAAAGGGAGAAAAACTTTGATTGGTTGCCTCTCGTATGTACCCCAACTGGCGACTGAACCTGCAACCCAGGCACGTGCTCTGACTGGTAATAGAGCTGGTGACCTTTCGCTTTGTGGGATGATGCTCAATGAACTGAGCCACACTGGTCAGGGCAAGAAGATGCAATTTTAATTAAGAAAAAAAAAAGACTTCATTTTTCTTGGGTCTGGTAAGTCAGTTACTATTTGTGCATATGCTTTCCAGCTTTCAAAATGTTATTACTGTTTTCTTCTCTCTCATTATCTTTGTCCTTCTGGGTTTATGCAAGCAAAAAGAGAAAGATATCCTTTACTGTTATTTTAGTGGGGCTTAGGATAGAGCAAGAGTTAATGTGTATGTTCAGTCTAACATCTTTGCCAGTAAGTCTCTTCTATAGTTTTTACAATGCCATTTAAAAAATTGTTGTGATTTCTTAGGCTCCATTAACAGAAGGGAACCATCTGAAATCAGGAAAATGATGGTGGTAAGTGAAGTCTGGAGTACTATTTTCAGTTTTGGGCACAGCTCTTAAAACTAGAAAAACTGGAATTATTTTAGAAGACAGTGATTAGAATATTAATGGAACAATTAAAGGGACTAGGAATGTTTTCAACTGAGAATGAAAATTTCCAGAAGTGGACTTCAAATATTTGAAAAGTTGATGTTCATTTATTCATTAATCCATTTGATTTCTGCCATGTGCTAGGAAACATTCTTCCGGCATGGGAACAGAGTAGAAAACATGATCAATTCCTGATTCTTGTGGAGCTCACATCTAGTGGGGGAAAGAGTAGTTTCCTCTGGATGGGCCCACTGTAGAAATAGAACAAATGAATAAAAGCCATCAGGAAATAAATTTCAAATGAATATGATGAAAAACTTTAAAGTGTTAGAACGGATAAAGTATAATAATTAACAACTTGTTTAAACTCCTCAAAAGGTGATGAGAGCTAGGATCTCCAAAACAAAAAAGTGTTTAACAGAGAGGTTAATTGTATAGATTCTGGTTTGAATCCCAACTCTACGCTTTAGCAGCTGTTGACCTTAACATCTCTGAGCTTCTATTGTTTCATATGTAAAATTCAGCTAATAATAATATACTTACAGGATGTTGTGAGGATTAAATGAGTTAACATGTGTAAAGTGTTTAGAAGATTATCTGTAGAATGTAAGTGCTACATATGCATTAGGTAGTATTATTCATTTTTAATCAATTTTTTATTTTGCATAAATTTTAAACCTATCTAAAAGTTACAAAAATAGCACAGTGAACATTATATACTCTTTACCTAAATTTTCCAGGTGTTAACATATGCCACATTTGCTTTTATCTCTCTCTGAGAGTGATTTGTTTATTTCTTTGTTGTTGGGCCATTTGATTATTAGTTGCAGCTTCACCCCTACATACTTCTATATATCATTTCCCATATAGCCATAATCAAATGACCATACTCATTAAAATGATTTTTTAAAATATATTTTATTGATTATGCTATTACAGTTGTTCCATTTCTCCCCCTTTATTCCCCTCTGCCCTGCACACCCCTTCCCCCCACAGTCCCCCTCTTTAGTTCATGTCCATGGATCATATATATAAGTTCGTTGGCTTCTACATTTCCTATACTATTCTTAACCTCCCCCTGTCTAGCTTCTACCTACCATTTGTGCTTCTTATTCCCTGTACCTTTTCCCCCTCTCTCCCCACCCACTTCCCTGATGATAACCCTCCATGTGATCTCCATTTCTGTGAT
>VMDR010027257.1:0-13658 GCA_007922815.1 Macrotus californicus | reverse complement strand
GGAGGTCTTCCTTCCCATTCTCCATCTCGGCTCAGTCTGAGCGAGGCGGGTGTTGGTGTGTAGGGAGAATAAAGGACACTCTGTGGAGGACTCATCCTGGGGATATGGTGGCATCAGAGCCAGGGCCAGTAGTCTGAGGGGACAGAGAGCGGGAGGGCGGGGTACCAGGAAGGGGTGCTGAGACATCCAGGAAGGGGAATGTTGAAGGCAGACAGCCCCTAGGAGTCGAGGCTTTGTAAGGGACCAACGTAGTGGCTTTTGTGCAGGTCTTCTCCATTGTCAAGGTCACCCCAGCTGCCCGGAGTAGCCTGGGTGCAGGGGGATGTTGCATAGGGAGGTGCTGGTAGGAAGTCAGGGGCTGGATTTTTGTGGGCCTGGGTGGTCAGTCCAGGGAGGTGGGACTCAGCTTCTGAGGTGTCCAGGGTGGCTTCCACAGTGGGGACAGAGGTGAGTGAGCAGATGAGGGCCCTGGCTCGGCCGAGGGGATGGAGAGGAACAAGCATGTGGAGAGATGCTGAGAAGGCCTGAGCCAGTTTCACCAACGGCCCACTGGCCTGGCTGGTGAGCTCGGAACAGGACGGTGTTGTGGGCAGAAATTTGGAATTCACCAGAAGCAAGGTGGGAGGTGGAGAGGTAAGTTCCTGAACTCGGACTATCCAACGTGAGAGTCAATGAGAGGCTGAGCAGCATCTCCAGGTGAGAAACGGCAATTTAATCTGTCTTGATAGACCAGTGTCGGGTATAGAAGGGAAGGCACAGGTTTTAAGGGCGTTGCAGAAGAGGCATGAGTGAGACTTGGCTCAGACAGACAAGGACTGACTGCCCCCCCCCACCATTGGAGCTGAAATATACGAAGGGGGGGGCGGTGGCATCATGACCAGATGTGGGAGGTGGGCAAGATGGTTGTGGGTGCCTTGTGTCAGCAACGGCTGCGTGTGCATTGGAGAAAGGATACATACATATGTGCGTGCTTGCGGGTGCGGAGCCCTCCTGAGCGCTCGGTTCTTCTGTTTTTGTTTTCATTTTTGTGTGAGTCAGGTTTACAGTCCCCTGTGTGAATGTGTGAAAAGTCGTCCAGAGCGTCCGGCCAGCCGCCTAGACTGGCACCGTGCTGGCTGGGGCAGGAGTGTCGGGTCCAAGAGTTGGTCTTCGTCCAGGCGGACGTGTTTGAGAGTGACTGGGGTCTGTCACCAAGGGACCTTGTGGGCCAGTTCAGTGGCATGCTCTCCCTTCAGGTCTGGGGTCAGTCCATTTGGCCTCCCAGGAAAATGTGCCTAAGCCCCTTGAGCTCAGTCCCCGACCGCCTGGCCCACGCCCACCACGGAAAGTCGGAAAGTTGGGTGATTTATCTTTAGGGGAGACCCCGCGTGAGAAGATCAGGACCTTCCCTACAATGGGGCCTCCTGGAGATGGCCCTGTGGCGGGGGGAGCCACGGCCTCCTCCTCATCCTCGCTGTGCCTGGTGGGATGTCGAGTGAGGGTGAGGGGACCGTCCCCGGGGTTTGAGTGACCAGGGGGAAGGCGGCACTGTGGAAGGCAGAGCTGGCAAGAGGGAGACCAGGCAGGGGAAGGAGAGAGTGTGTGAGCTGGGGCATTTCCGCAGGAGGTATAGTGAGCAGGTTAAGGGGCATTCTGTGTCTGTGTCCCTGCAGAGAAGGCAGGTGGCTCAGTGACTCATGTGTGGGAATATGTCTGCTCTCTGTGATTTTGAAATCATACAGTCAGATAACTTCTGGGACCAGAGTGGCATAAGGACCTGGTGGAGGCTTTTTCCCCAAGCACTTGCCTCTCAGGAGCATCTGGGGGCTGCGGGCTGTGGGTGTCAGGGTGGCCCGTGCTCCTCCTCGTCACCTGCTCAGGTGTGGGTGCCACATCCTGGCAGTGATTCTTCTCCGGGCTGAAACGGGCGATCCTGTTTTGATTGGTTGCCAAAGGCTTCGCAGCATCTCACCTTCCCGCCCTGTTTGTCGTTCCAGGTGCTGCTGTCAGGACTCATTGGCGTCGTCTCCTGGAAGAGACCCCTCTCCCTCGTGGTAAGTTGCACCTGGTCTCCGCGGTGGCCTTGGACCAGGGCCCTGGCTGCAGAGGCAAGCGTGTTAGAGGTGAAGGCAGAGCACTCTGGCTTCTCTGTATGACGGGGGAAAGCAGACCTTTCTGGAAGTGCCGTCAGGGATAACCCTGGCCTGGTCTACTTCCCAGAGTGGCTCTCCGGGGTTTGCCTAAGACCTCCCGTGCCTCCTCCTTTCTGCTTGTCCCATTTGGGGGCCATCTGACGAGGACATGCCGGGAACACAGGCATTTTAATATGTGTAGATACAGGCAATTTGTCTAGACGCATGAGCACATTCGTGTACCTATGTGTGCTTATGTGTGATCACAAACAGGATGTGTTTGAACAGAGGTCAAGAAATGTCAGCTTTTCGTGTGTTTTGGGGACTGTACCGCTCAGAGCAGGTGGCATTTACTAGAGTGAAGAAAGGAAAGCCCTCATACGGGCTCTCGCGTTGCTGGGGCCTCGTGCTGGGGAGGCCTGGACGGGGGATGCTGGCTTCTCCGTCCTGGAAGCACCCCAGGCAGACGCATGTCTGTGGATTCGCAGGTCTGTTCTTCTCGGCACCTGCATTAATGTATTTATGTGTTGGCATCGGTGCTAGAGGAAGAGGTTTTCCCGTTTCTGATGGCTCATGAGAAAGGCGGCGTGGCTTTTTCCTTCTTTTGTAGTGATCAGTTATTTAAAGTCTCTTCTTTAAGTGATGAGACCTGGAGATAAGGACACGGACCAGAGAGTAATGGGAATGGAAAGCAACACAAACCCGTGGGTTGTAAATCCCGCCTCCTTCATGCGAGTGACCGTGACAGCTGCCAGGTGCTGGGAAGAGAGTTAGGCATAAATCCCGAAGAGATTCTTCTCCCACACTGTGTCAGCTCAGATGAGCAGTTTCCCTCCTTAAAAAAAATGTTTTTAAATAGAGATTTTCACCCTGGCTGGGGTGGCTCGGTTAGTTGGGCGTCATCCCGCAAACCAAAAGGTCTCAGGTTCGATTCCTGGTCAGGGCACATGCCCGGGTTGCGGGTTTGGTCCCCATTCCAGGTGTGGATACACGTGACCCCTGGCCCAGACTTGCACAATCCCCGATCCCCGGTCCAGCGCGTAAGGGAGGCAACCAGTCGCTGCTTCCCTTTCGCATCAGTGTTTCTCTCTCTCCCCTCCTCTCTCTAAAAGGAATGAAAAAAAACATCCTCAAGTGAGGACGAGAAAGGGGTCCAGGGGGCAGCAGGCCAGGCCGTGAGATGAGGACAGGGAGGGAGGGCACAGCTCTTTCCAGCCTGGTCAGTGAGAGGAGAGACGGCTTCTTCTCCCTCGGTGCTCTCTCAGAGCCCGGCCGCGTGCCGGGACCGGTGGTAGCTGGCTCGGGGAGGTTGCGTGTTTCCACACTCCTGTGGCCATTCTCCCTGTGTGCTCCGTGTCTCCTGGGATTGAGCTCGCTGTCTTCCTCACGTTACGCTGTAAAAGGCCCCACATGATGCCGTGCGCCTAGCAGGCATCAGACTGTGTAGCTCTGATTAGGTAACTTTTTGAAAGATCCGGTGAAACATCCTGTGATTGCTTGTATTTTAATAATGGAAATGGGGCCGCCCAACCTTTTGGCGTCTCCGGGCCACCCTGGCAGGGGAAGAGCTGTTTGGACTACACGTTAAAAACACAGACACCAATGAAAACAAACAAATCTCCTCATGTTTTCCGTAAGTCAACGATTTTGTGTTGGGCCGTTCCCAGCCGTCCTGGGCCACGTGCGTGTGGGCCCCGGGCCGCGGGGGTCAGACACCTGCAGGCGGTTCAAGTGCTTGGTGTGCCATGAAGGTCTGGCATCTCAGCCTCACTTAGAGTCGGTCCGCCACCGGGGCCATGGTTCGGCCAAGCCCCCACCTGCGCCCACCGGGAGCTTTCTGCCCAAATCCCCCGGCTGCCACAGTGGTGCCATAACCTCTGCCCAGCGGGCCCATCGCCGTCAATCTGGCGCCACGCACGGCTCTTCCACCACGAATGGTAAGTCCCAGCTAAGATCGCCCAGCCGGCAGCTGTGCCAGAGTTTCTGGGCCACAGCACAGGTCAGGGGGCACCTGGGCTGTCAGCCCCCTCTGTCGAGTTGTGTGTGTTGACAGATGGCCGTGTCACCCTGCAAGACCTCCCGGCTGTTCTCCGATCACTCCCCTTTGGTAGCGCTGTGTTCACGGCCCACGAAGCAGTGGTTTTGGGCGCTGTCGCCCGCAAGGGTGCCGATGAGAGTCTCTTCCATGTCAGGTGTCTTCCCTGCCCTGCGTTCGCGCCTCCCCTCAGGTCAGTGGGTCTCTTTGCTTGCCTCTGTCCTTACTCGCAGTATTTGTTGTGCTCTGAGGTCGGCCCACCCGTGGTGATTCTGCTCATGTTTACCAAAGAGGCACCACGTGGATGAGTGCGGGTAGTTGCTGTGGTTGGTGGTGTTTGTCCCCGGGGAGGGGGTGTGTGTTGCAGTTCCTACCTCCCTGCCCCCCACCACCTCCCAGCTGGTTTTGCCTGCAATGTGAAGGGTCCCTGTTGACTGGGGGGCCTCCTCAGGCTTCCTAGGTGGCCCTGGAAGGAGCCCCTGAGTTCATCTTCCACCAGGCAAAGCTGCATTGCCTCTCTCTCCCCTTGATGTCATCGTCTACTGTGAAGGCCCAGAGGTGCCCAGCCCTGGGTGTGGCCCGGGCAGATGCTGCCGATGGTGACAGTGGCAATGACAATGGTGATTGCTGACGTTTGTTGATTGTTCTCCAAGTTCCAAGCTCTCTTCTAAGTGCTGGTCTGTGGGGTGGGTTTGGTCGTCAGGCCCTAGGTATGGCAGTGGGTTTGTGGCAGAGCCCGGGGGGTCCCCAGCAATGTGACCTCAGAACCCAGGCTCCCACCCTCTCTGCAGGTGTTCCTTTTTATTTTTATTTTTTTAAGATTTTATTTATATATTTTATAGAGAGGGGAAGAGGGAGAGAAACAGCAATGTGTAGTTACCTCTTGCACGCCCCCTACTGGGGACCTGGCCCGCAACCCAGGCATGTGCCCTGCCCGAGAATCGACCCGGTGAACCTTTGGTTCACAGGCTGGCACTCAATCCACTGAGCCACACCAGCCAGGGCTGTGCTGGTGTTCCTGCACCCTGCCCGCCCGCCAGAACCACCAGAGGCACTGCAATAGGTAGGACCCCAGAGCCATGGCGTCGGTTCTGTTTTCCGTATTTTGCCATGTATAATGCACACCCATGTTTTTGGCCCAAACTTTCAGAGAAAAAAACTTTCGCTTTAATTTTAAATTCAATTATTTATTTATTTATATTTAGATACTTGTTTTTTTTTGTATTGTAAAGGGATTTTAGCATTTACTTTTCAACATGTTATGGTACAAGAAATAATTACAAAACACAAGAACAGACACCAGGTATCTCAGGAACTGCTCATGTATAACGCGCATCCTTATTTTTCCCTCAACACTTTGGGCAAAAATGTGCGCATGGTACACGGCAGAATACTTCCTCACAGGCAAGCACGGCTGTGGTGTGTGACTCAGTGTATACCGGGCCCTTTGGAAATAGTCTCAACACTTAGCTCTTTTTTTTTTTTTTTCCCCC
This sequence comes from Macrotus californicus, assembly GCA_007922815.1. NCBI lineage: Eukaryota > Metazoa > Chordata > Mammalia > Chiroptera > Phyllostomidae > Macrotus > Macrotus californicus. The sequence continues at coordinate 8,019 of VMDR010027257.1, read as the reverse complement.
CAAGAGGCAGTGGCAGGGTTTATTAAAGGGTTAGCACACTTCCAGAGGGAGGGAGAGAGCAGGCAGGCTTGAAGAGCAGCTGCTAACACTTAGTTGTCCTGACTCCCTGGTGGGGTCCCTCTGTTGTCCTTGCACCCAAAGGAGGGACCAAGGCATGGGACACGTGTGTGGGGAAAAGGGTGGGTGGGTCGCCAGCCCAGGCCCGCTGGCTTCCTGGGCCCCTCCCTCCCTTGGTCATTGCACCACTGTACCCTACTGGGGACTTTACATTTACCAGGTGGAAGAAAAAAGCAAAACAAAAAACAAACAAACAAACAAAAAACCCTCTCTCTGTAGCTTAATACAGAAAGCAGACATCTAGCTTCCTTGGCGGTTCAGACTAAATAAAACACTCTTATGTCCAGTTCATTATTTCGTGGTTTCCTTGTTCGTAAGAAGCAGCCAAAGAGAGGAAGAGTTTTTTTGGTTTTTTTCTTTCTATTTTCTTTTCTCGAAGAAGGGGGCTTCTTCCATAGTTTTGAGTTTGTTCCAGCAGGCGCCTGGGAGGCAGCAGGGGGCTGTTCTGACGGACCAGGAGGGTGGCGCCGGGAGCCCCGTGCTGGGCGCTCGTGGGGACGGGCTCTGTCCTCTGCACCGCAGTTCCCTGGGGCTGCCCCAGCAGTGGTGGGAGTGAGTGCCTGTCCTTCACTCCCCGGTTTGGGGAAACCAGGCCTGATTCTTGTCTTAGCGTCATCAGCCTGACTGGGAACCTAAAGACAACTGACGGTGGGGGGGGGGAAAGCTTTGATTGCTTTTCCATTCCGCTTGAGTCCTGTGATTTCTGTTTTTCTCAACGGCAGTCTTTGACGACACATGCAGACGCTGAGGGGTTGGACCCGTGTGATAAGTGGACTAGGGCCTGAGCTGGGACTGGTTCCCTCCCTCCCTCTCTTCATTGCTATGCTGATCCGTTTCCAGCGTAAGGAAGCTGAAAATCTTATGCTGCATACATTAACTTCCTTTTTAAAGTGCCTCCGAATTTTTGTGCTCACATATGTTTTCCTGCTGTGCCATCAGAAATCCAGTCCTGGTCTCACTACAGATTCATCTTGTTGACCATACTTTGTGGGGATTGGGGGTGGGGGAGGTGGGGAGGGTAGTCTGAATCACTTTAACCTTTAATACAGGTAGTAGAAAGCCTGCAGGGCTTCCTTTCAAGTCCATGAATGGAGTTCAAATAGAACTTTAATATGCTATTGAAAAATAGAGATGAGTGAAAGGTTAATATATTTCATGTAAATGTATTCGACATCATTATTTATTCAGAAGATTCATTATAAATCTACTTTGGGGGTTTCTTATAGCCACAAACGTGGCCTCTCTTCAAGAGAGTGTGTTTTGCTTGAGCACATTGAGGATGAAGTCTTCATTCATTAAGTGCTGAAGAGGACAGTTAAGTAGAGTGCACACACAGCCCTGAGCCCTGGCCTGTGTGGCTCAGTGGGTTGGAGCATCGTCGTGGAAACAGAAGGGTCGTGGGTTCGATTCCCGGTCAGGGCACATGTCTCGGTTTGGTCCCCAGTCAAGGTGTGTATGGGAGGCAAATTACTGATGTTTCTCTCTCTCCCTCTCTCTCCCCCCCGCTCCCCCCACCCAATTCCTCTTCCCCTTCCTTTCTCTCTGGAATCAATAAATATATTAAGAAAAAAATCAAGGCAGAATTTTACTTTGCTAAGAAAGCAGCGTAAGTTTCTAAAACGTCCATCTTGTATATAAAAATAGACTAATATGCTTGTCTTTAAATTTACCAACAGTATTAAATGTCATCAGGGATAGATAGTCTAACCAGGAGTCCAGACTAAAATGAACGAATTAAAATGTGCCATGAGGAAGCCACTCAAGGCCAAGTGAAATGAGAAATGCTCATTGATAAAAGACCCCTTTTTCTTAAAACATGACAGTCATTTATGTTCACTTGAATCACTTCTGAGTGTCAGTTGTTTTATGCTGGTTCATCAGGCTTATGTTTAATTGAAAATGTAGTAAGACATTATTTTTGGAAAAAAAAGACAGAGACAACAACAGCTTGATGATTGCCTGGGTGGGGGGGAGCGGTGAAGGAGGGAGGGGAGGAAGGCAGGAGGAAGAGGCCGAGGCCGAGGCGGGGTAGGGAAGGAGACTTGAATTTGGGTGGTGAGTGTGCAATGCTGTGTGCAGGTGATGAATTGCAGAATTACAGAATTATACTTGAAACCTGTGTGGCTGGCCCCGACCAGGTGACTCGGTTACAGCATCGTCCCGCTACGCCAAGGTTGCGGGTGCAATCAGTGAGTGCATAAATAAGTAGAACAGCAAATCAGTGTTTCTCTCTCTCTCTCCCTTCCTCTCGCTCTAAAGTCAACAGCAACAGCAAAGAAACCTGCATGGCTTTATTAACCAGCATTACCCCAATCAATTCAATTAAAAAACAAACAAACATTTTTTGCAAGGGACAATGAATGAGCTTGGATCAGAAGATTAAAACCCAAGGTGGACTAAGATACCTAATGGGGTAGAGGTGTGCTTTAAAGCATAATGGATGAAGTGCATTACCTTGAGTTGTTCGTGGAACTGACTGTCATAGGCTTTTCCCTGGTTGTTGCTTCTGGATGGCTGTTGAGAAACTTCTCAGAAAACGTGAATCACTCCCCTGGCCCGGTCTGGAGAAAATGACTCTGTGCAGGAAGGAAGAGACCAGAGAGTGGCAAGGCCTCTTTGGGTGAGGTCATCTCGGAGCTCAGGAGGCTGCTGGTGCACCCAGGTGTCGCTTGTACAGGTGTCCCTGTGTGCGCCTCTGGATGGGAGCCTGGGGCTCTTTCTGCACATCATATGTGTATACGGCTGGAGTGGTTTACTCGTCCACTGGTCCCTGTGCCATGAGGGGCTGTGCGTGTGGCTGGACTGTTTCTCGATTATGATAAACCCCTTAGTCTCTCCAGTGTGGGCATCAGCACAGCTGAAGGACGTTTCCAGGAGAGGAATTCACCCAGCTGCTGGTCACTGGGGCTTGCTCACGTGTTTCCTGAGGCTCTTCAGTGGGTGACCTTGAAGGGTGCGTCCTTGCGCTGACTCGGCAAGCATGCCCCGTAGCCTGCAGTGTGTCCTGTCTGTCTGGACATGTGAAGGGCGTGGTCAGCACACAGTAGGTCTCAGAACGGTCATGTGGCGAGGCTCAGAGCCCCGTGGTGGCACCGTCGTCCTGCAGAAAACTACCAGACCTGGCGCCGGGCCCCGAGCTGGGTGATGAGCTGGAAACAAGCACAAGGAGTGGTCTCGCCTTCAGCATGGCAGAGTCTAGATGAGGAGATGGTCGGAGTTAGAAAAACCTAAGTAGCCATCAAGTTTTAGAAGGTGACAGAAGGTCACAAGAGGAAGTTACTGCCCAGTTAGTACGTAGTGAGTTAGAGAGTGAATCGGGTTCCAGTTTTTCGTTCAGAAAGATGAAAGGAAGACGATGTCACCCCCGTGCTGTTTGTGCAAAGCAGCTCACAACAGACCTGCAGGGCAGGTGAAGGGGTGCGTCCCTACCAGAAGCAAGAGGTCGTTGGCCCCAGTTGCCAGGGTGGGCCTTGCCAGGGCTTCCCCAGAGCACTCTGGGTCCCCCTGCATTCAGAGGGCTGCTCTTTGCTTGGTGGCCTATGTGCACTTTAGCTGAAGCAGGGAAGGACTCCAGCTGTCACTGAGAACAGGGTTCAGCCTACCTGGTGGACGGGCAGCTTTTGGGCAGGCGGGTTACCCAGTGGAGTCCTTGTAGACTCATGGACCAGTGTAAAGCAAATCCAAGAAGCAAGAAAAGCACAAAGTCCAGGGGTCTGGGAGTAAATCCAACTGTAAATGTTTGGGGGAGCAAGGAGTGGAGACAGCTGAGACACCCACTAATTCTTGAGCCCGGTGCTCGAGCACTGCCAGCGTCGGGAGGGGGGTGGCTGCAGCATCTCCTTGGCCCCAAGGGGCTCTAGGGACTCCGTGTGCCCAAGCACTGGCCTGGTCACCTGATGCTTATGGTCTGGAGAAGAACGAGTACTGCCAGAGCGAGAGGATCTTCTGGCCCTGGCTGGGTGATTCAGTGGGTTGGAGCATTGTCCCGTTCACCAGGAAGTCACGGGTTCGATCCCCAGTCAGAGCTCATGTGAGAGGCAACTGATAGATGTTTCTCTCTCTCTCTAAAATCAAGAAACATATCCTTGGATGAGGAAGGCCTTCTGTCTCCAGGTGGTTTAAGCAGGGTGTCCTGGTTGGCGGCCACAGCCACGGACCAGGGAGCAGGGTCAGGGTGACTCCTTACTGACAAGAAGAGGGGTGATGGCTGGTGACGGACGTGCTGAATGTGTGTTTTGCTGTGTCGGCGGTTTAACCCGCTCTGTTCATGATGCGTGTGGCGAATTTCACAGCCTCTTGTTTGTGAAGGTGCGCCGAAAGCATCTGTCGTCCAGAGGAAATGGTGGCTTCCTTGTGCAGCCCGGTCTTGACGAGAGTGCTCCTGCGTCCAGCTTAGAGGTGCCGGCCCCCTCGGAAACGCCTCCCTTCCTAATGCGCTTCCTTTGCCCTGGAGCCTTCATGTTCTCCTAATAGAAAAAAGTCGTTAAGGGAAGAAAAAAAATCTCATATGCCGAGGTAGCTCTAATATAAGAAAAGTAATAAATGAAGTGTCTCTAGATTCAAAACGCGTATTCTTTCCGAAAGAAGGCAATTACTGTTATAAAGATATAGCATTAGAAAAATTATTACGGCCGGGAAGTACATGATATGCCTGTCTGTGGCGCAGTTAATTTTCAAAGGATTACCAAGCATACCGAGTCATAAGACTAAAGTGCTGAACTATACTAATTGAAAGTGAGATTAATGCGCTCTTCTGAGGAACCGCCTGTACTTATCCGGGTTTTTAGAATTGTAACTTATAGGCTATTAGTTATCAGATTTTCTTTCAAATGTCCAACTTCTTTTAATGAGGAAGATTACTCACGGCCCTTGTCTTTGCTCTCTGAATTCTTTTATGCTGTGCCATAAGTAATGGTAATATTGGAACTTCCCTATGTTACCCTGATTTTCTGCGTATTAAACTGTCGTAGGTCTCAATCTTTATTAAAATCCAAAAATTCTGATTAGGAGCGAATAGAAGATGAAAAGGTATCAAATTTGATTGTTTTGCTGTATTCACTTTGATTAACAATTGGTAGAAAAATTGATTGGAATTGATTTAAGACAGCACTGTGCAGGCACAGTATGATCTAATGACTAATAGATTTTTTAAATCATTGATTACTTGCAGACTGTCATCAGGAGAAAGTATGAAATGGCCTGCCCTTCTTACACATGTGGTACTGTTAACAAACGCAGGTCTTGATGTTTCTACCCACCCTCCGTGGAGAGGATGAATGAATAATGAAGCGAGACCCAACTGCACAAATAATAAAGCCAACCAGTGACTCACTTCGCCCTTCAGGTCATGAGTAGGGGGAAAGGAAAGGAAGGGGAAGGGAAAGGGAAGGGAAGGGAAAGGGAAGGGAAAGGGCTAGAACACAGCATCCCATGTACATAGAAACCAAAAGAGGCAAAGCGTGGCTATACCTGTGTCAGACAAAGTAGACTTTAAGTCAAGAGCTGTCACAAGAGACAAAGAACATCGCTATGTAAATAAAGGGGCCACTTCATCAAGAGGGTATGACAGTTGAAAATATGTATGCACCCAACAGTGGAGCTCCTGAATATATTAAGCAAATACTAAGAACTGAATGGAGAAATCGACACCCGTACAATCATAGTGGGGGATCTTAGAATCCCACTTTCTTTCTTTTTTTAAAGATTTAATTTATTTATTTTTAGAGAGAGGGAAAGGGAAGGAGAAAGAGAGGGAGAGAAATGTCAATGTGTGGTTGCCTTTCGAGCGCCCCCTACTGGGGACCTGGCCTTCAACCCAGACATGCGCCCTGGCTGGGAATCGAACCGGCCACCCTTTGGTTCACAGGCTGGTGCTCAATCCACTGAGCCACCCCAGCCAGGGCAGAACCCCACTTTCAACAATGAATCGATCATCCAGGCAGAAAATCAATAGGGAAACATTGGACTCGAACTAAGTCCAAATGGACCTAACAAACACATACGTAACAACTAAGACAAAGCAGACTTAGAGCAAAGGCACCGAACGGACGAACACATACCGCTCCGCCCGTCAGCAGCAGATGAGGCATTCTTGTCATACACAAGTCTCGCCTCCTCCAGGATCGATCATATGAAGATAACAAAGCAAGTTTTAGAACATTTAAGAAAATTGAAATCATACCACGAACTTTTTCTGAACAGCATGGTATGAAACTAGACATCACTGATGGGGAAAGCTGGAATATTCATAATGCTCATGTTCTCATACATACTTACATATATACATGCATGTACAGTACACAATCACACACACACACGTGCATGCATGCATAGACACACAGCCTGTCCAGGCGGGACCCTTCAGGAGCTCATGTCTGGCGTGTGTGTGTTCTTCATGACCCTTTTGCGTGGGGACCTCAGTTCTGCCTTGTCTTCTGAAATACACGCACCGCCAAATGCACCAATTCAGGGGAGAGTAAAGAGACGGTCTTTTTCAGTAACCTGGGAGATAACATACTCCCGCTTATGTGCAGTAAGAGGAATACATTAAATATTTTACATATGCTTTCTAAATGCTGCTACCTGGTCTGTTTGTAAAATGCTGTTGATATCCTGGGTCTCCTTCCTTAGAAAAGGGAAATGGGCGTTTTATTCCACATAGTCACATGCCATAGTGAATACATGCTAATTTAAATGTCACCCGCATGCAAATTCTCAGTCACTTAACACAGAGCCAACCTGGAAGCGTTTAATCTAGTGAAACAGGAGCCAGAACCCAAATGCTTATGCCTCTTGACTAATGGGATCTGAAAAGCTGTCAGATGACAAGGGATGGGTCATATCCTGTGATAATAAGCAAATGAACCAAATGATTGCAGGGGAATGAGAAGAAAAAAAAAAAATCCAGGGAGTCTGCAAAGGCCAGTTAATAAGGAAAAAGGCGTAAAATGACCCGACCAACTGAGATAACGGCAGCAACCACGGGAAAGTGCCCGTCTGGCTGGCAAAGGTTGGCAGGCAGCTGGCGCGTCAGAATGAGCGACAGCTGAGGTGTGGAGGACGATGCGGAAGGACAGGCTCGCAAATGGCAAAATGATGAGTGAGTTAGTAAGTCTGTCAGATGATGAATGAGCTGCTGATACACGTCGGACAGCTGACAAGAGGGAGGCCACGTGAGAGAGGCAGGCAGCAAAGACAGCCAGGGGCGGGGAACGTCTGCGTTCCTAAATCCACGGGGCTTCAGGGTGCGCTTTTATATGCGCACGAAAGATAGTCCTGAAGCTAATCATCACAGTACTCGATCTGCTTTGGCAGCTGTTAATAACGTCACGACACTTCCATGAAAGACACGAGATTGCACGTAAGGTGCGCGTAGCTATTAGTAGTGATTTGAGGTGTATGCCTCCTGCTCGCTGGCTCTCACTATCTTCATTCCTGGGGGTTTTCACCTGTGAAGTCGGGATAATGGTAGTAGTACCTCTCATCCTTCTGTAGCGGATCATTGGAGGATTAAAGTCCGTATGGAAAACCTAGAACGGTGCCTGGCACACTTTAAGTAACAAAGAAATGACTGTTAGATGCTGCTTGATATTCTTAATCATATTTTCAAAAATTGGGCATTTGTATGCTTCTCAGAGTGTAATTTTATCTCACACAGCCTCAGTGTTTAAATCAGTATATGGGTCCTCCTAAAGACATCACGTTGGTTGAATAAATGAAATACTAATGAGTTTCCTTATCTCTCACTGAATGGTAATAAGGATTGAAAACTTTTTCGGGAAGGGGGAGCCTAGGGTTTTTTGTTTTTTGTGTTTTTTTTCATATTTCAGAGTTTAGTTTTCAAACTTGAGCAACAACAGAGTTAAATTTAAATTCCTGTTTGTAATCAATTCACAAAAAAAA
>VMDR010027256.1:0-13692 GCA_007922815.1 Macrotus californicus | reverse complement strand
CAGGAGGTCTACTGATTCTCCGCACAGTAATAACATGTGATCCTGCTTTGTTTACAGTGGCAGCATGAAGGATCACTTTACAAGTCAGATATTTTTGTTTTCTTTTGTTTTCTTTTTCATGTAGTTTTCAAGATGTATTGGGATATAACTGACATAAAACATTGTGTAAGTTCAAGGTGCGTGATGTGATGATTTGATATACATATACATTGTGAAATGACCACAATAAGTTTAGTTAGCAGCCATCATCACACACAGCTACATTTTTTCCCTTGTTATTGAGAACTTTAAAGATCTACTTTCAAATGTACAGTACAGTACTCTTAACAATAGTCATTATGCTGTACATTTTGTACCTAGAATTTATCTTATAACTGGAAGTTTGTACCTTTTGAACACCTTTATCCAATTCCCCACCCCCAACACCTGCCTCTGGAAACCACCAATCTGACTTCTATTTCCATGAGTTTGTTTTTCAGATCCCACATATATGTGAGATCACACAGTATTTGTTTTTCTCTGTCTGAAAAATCTGATTTCAATTTCAACACAGACTTAACCATTTCTGTGCTCTGTGTCTGTGGGTAAGCTCCTCCATGCTTTATGTCTTCACCTGTAATAGGGTGTTACAAGTACATTCAATGATCAGGGCTACTGAACCAATTAAAATGACACATATTTGCAAACTCCTTACTTTATATGTGGTATATAAACATTTAATAAAGATTATTAGTATCTTTTCTTCAATTCATAATTTAGCCTTCGGTATATCTTTTAGGAGAGAAGAAAATGAAATCTTTCTCTACATTTATCCAAATTAGACTTTAGTTCTAAATTATTTGTAAATGCCCACTACCTAATGTTATCCAATGAATATTCATGGCAATGCTTCATGGAATACATTTTTCTCCTCAATTTATAGATTAGAAAACCATGCTTCCAAAAACATTAACTTGTTTATGCACACCTAGAAAGTGCTGAAGATTTGAAGTCATGCTGCAGAAATTCTGATGTTGAGTCCCCTCATTTGACCTTGAGGCCCCACTGTAATGCTTTCAGTTCGATTGGAAGTTTGATTACTCTCCCATGAGGTCTAGAACCTCAGGATGCTTGATGAGGCTCTTTCAGGTCTTCTGTGCCTAAGTACCCAGGCTGCCTGCTGTCTTAGGTTATGATGGTCCTGGAAATTCTGTGAAGCTATCACCTTTCAAAGCTCCAGAAAGGAAATGCAAAACAGGTCTCCTACTCAACTGGAATGTTTATTGGTTCCTATCTACCTGGAGGACACTCGGGTTGCAAAAATGAGTAAGTTATACCTATTGTGAATCACCCACTAACATCTATACTACAAACTGCCATAGGATGATCTGCCATTCACAATTTTCAGGTTCTTTTTTGGTAATATCGGGTTACACTGCTGATGTAAGATGGAGGAGACTCTTATTTCCCTATTCTTCCTCATTACCAAGGTGTTTTATTTATTTATTTTTATAATGTGAGCAACTCTAGAATAAAATCTGCCATGAGTATGAACATCTGTTAGCAAGCAGGTTTAAAGGCACTCATGCAAATTCTTTTGTATGTTTACTATTTTCTGACTTTCACTCTGTTAAGCTCCCCACCAGTCACCCTAAGTGAAAGATTTACTAAGAGGTAAATGCAGAAATGATTCTATGTCAGGATCAGATATGCTTGCTTTTAGATCACACAGGGTAACTTTGCACTAGTAAGGAGAATGAGTAGAACCTTGGGCAGTATGGACTTTTAGAACAAATGTACAACTTCAAATTTTGACTTGCTGGCCTCCCAGGTTTGTATAGTTTTTCCAATTCCATTCATGAAAGAGCAGACATGTTTGTACAATATTTGTATCCATCTCATATTTTAAATACTATTTACTTCAACAAAAAATTATAGAAAGCTTTTAACTTTTATATATGTTTATTAATGTTATATTTTTCAAATATATATATGTTTTTTAACTTTTATATGTATTTATTAATGTATTTTTTCATTTTTTTAAATATATTTTTCAAATATACTTTTAAAACTATGGAAGAGATGAGACAAGTTAATTATCGACAACTCTATGTTGGTCTCCCAATTTTTTTTCTTTTATAAATTTTACCTGTCTATGAAGTCTAGTTTCAAAATTTTAAAACCAGGTATTACACCCCAGGTAGGCAGCTCTCCAGAGTCAGGTGTACCCTCTAATTATGTCATTATTTATCAAAAAGCAATCATTTCTCTTTCAAAACCTCCACAATATATACTCAATTTCTAGTTATTTAATAGACATTGACTAATTTCTCAATGAACATAGTTAGATCTAAAAATGGTGTCCTCCCTCATAAAGCAAGCATGCAAGTTATGTGAGAAAAGTGATATTTTAAGCAATTGTCAGTCATTAACCCCAACAGACTTTAGCACAAGAAATACTCTAAATGTACAGCATTTTCTAACTTGTAAAATCCTTTCACCCATATTCTCTGATTTAACTCTAACAATATTGTGCGCCATAAAGCAGAAACTGCCAGAAACTTTTGAAGTACTTGCTATGAAGTCTAGCTCTTGCTTGGAAGTCTTGGGGAGTATGAACCCCTGATCAGGTTTTATTGGTGCTAACCAACAACTCTTAGGGAATAGACTTATGATTGGGGTGATTTAAATGTTAATTAACTGCCTTTTGATTCTAAGTTAAAATTAACTAACCTATCAGTGCGTTCCAAACTGCAGATGTTAGTGACCCATTGATGAGTAATAAAAAAAATTTTAGGTATCAAGAGCAGTATTTTTTTGACATAGCATGTAATATAATTAAAATATTAAAATACAAGAACATAGAAAGGATAAATATATCCCTTAGTTGTTTATATCAGTTATGTATGTATATGTGTGTTCACACATACACATGCGATTATGCATGTTTGTGATTGTGTGTATGTACATTCTGAACTTCAACATACTTCAAACTATAGGTTGAGATAAAAAGTAAAGTTTGAAAACTATTCATTTTTTTCAGAATCTTAAAGTAAATTACAGATAACATTAACAGTCACATTCTATTGCTCTCTTCTGTAAATCTCTCTTTTTATTCCACCTTGGGGAGGTTCTATCACTTTTTAAGGAACAACAACAACAAAAAGACTCAAGATGTATTCTTACAAAAATGTCCCCTCTCATAACAGGACTTCTGCTTTGGAACACTGAAAATGAAGAGTCAAGTAATGGGAGAACTGAAAACTTTTTGAGACACACATGTATTGTACATGTTAATGTAGGGTGATTAATTTTGTCAAACTGGTGAAGGAAGAAAGCTGACTATAGTAGATTGATAAGAGGAACTGTGGTGAAGAAGTGGAAATAAGCATAAACCATTCTTTTGAGGAATGTGGCTGTGAAGGCAAGACTTACATCAACAGCTAAAGAGGTCACAGAATCAAAAAGAGGCAGGGATGGTACCTTCCATAATTTTATATGCCTTGATATGCAGTACAGTTTTGCACACAATAAAAACCGAATAAGACGTGAATTCGTGCTTTACATACCTAAATGTCAACATGATATATTCACTTGGTGCCCAAAAAACACCTTCAATTTTACAAACTTGAACTCCACTGCCAATCCTCCAGTCTTTGTCTACCCGCCATCTTTATACCAAATGATGGCAACAGCATCCTGCCAGTCGGTTAATAAAACTAACAAATGAACAAACAAATGCATTGGAATCATCCCTGAATTTTCCCTTTTTACTTCTCCCAAGAAATACTGTTTCTGTGCTTGTAAAATATAGGGAGAATCTTACTCCCTCCACTGTGATGACCTTGGCCTGACTTGCCCCAGCTCTCCCCTGGATCACTGTCACAGGCTTCAGAACTGAAGCCCTGCAGTCTGTGTTCAGTCCACAGTAGCCAATCTATGCCTTTAGTATGTCACATAATGCCACAAACAAGCAGAAAACCATCCAGTGACTTCTTACTTCTCTCAGATGAAAGTCAAAATGATTGTGATGGCCTCCATGACTCTGTATTACCTGGGCCCCTTTCTTTGCTGTCTGGCCTCATCTCCTGCTCACTGTTTCACCATGCCCACCTCCATACTGTTCTTTGAATGGTTAAGTAAATCCCTCAGAACTTCATACTGCTTACTCTGACCTTTGAGAATTCGCCTCTCCAAAATATTCATAAAGCTAAATCTTTCCTGTCCTTCAAGTCTTTGCTCAAATCTCACTGTCTTATCAAGGACCACCTTGACCACTTTATTTAAAAGTGCCCAATCTCCCCAATAATTTTTTGTTTGTTTTATTCTCTGGTATGTTTTAAGTACTTATGGGATAGTGCCTAGCACATAATAGGTACTTATAAATATTTAATTGTTGAATGACTCTGTGAATGTGCATATTTAGTCTTTTTTGATCACTTTCAGTTTCTAGAAGAATACCACTCTCAATGTAGTACAAATAAGATATGTCTATATAGGTAGTTTGGGATATCTTTATGTTTTAAGATAAACATAATTTTAAGTGCCAAGATGCTAATACAGTGTCAATTGAGAAAGTGTCTGAAAATAATTATTGAGGACCAAAGGCTATTTCTGGAGAAGAAAATATTCACAGGAAGTGGAATCGATTCTAGTGCAGTAATACACATCCTCTTCTCCTGCCCCAAAGGACTCTCTGACTCATCTTCATTCAAAGAAATCCACAGATTAAGGAAAATAATTTTGTGTACTACAGTAAAGCTGCAAGACCCACTCTGTAGGGTACCAGTCACACTGGGAGGCAATTATATGCCATATTTCAGAACGTGAGTACCTATTATATAATTTAGCTAGGTGGATTTGGGAACTGGGAAAAAGTTATTATGCTGTTTTCCTGTTCCAACCAAGATTACTGCATTTGCTTAGAATGCCCAATGGATAGTGTAGTCATAAAATTTATCATGCAGTTGAGGGCATTTTTTGTGATGAAAAGAACGTACTATTAATAATGACATCAACATACAAACCAGGAATACTGTCACCTTACTATGGGTATGGGGACTCCAATGCAATAGTGCTATAAAAGGTCCTTGTCATTGTCCCCTCATTTGCTGTGTGGTTGTTGGTCTGTGGGTCCAAGGGGAGCAGCTGAAGTGGTTCAGAAGCATTAAGAGATACTGTGGATACTTGGAGCCTTGGGCATTTACTAATGTACAAAAAAGAACTACATTTTAGCAGCCATGCTGGCTGAATGTTCTCCCTTTGACTTTATATCTCTATTTACCTAGGGTGGCCCCATTTTATGTTTGTTGTCACAGTGTAATTATTCACTCCCCTTTTATTTTCATTTTCCAGTTTTCTTTATAAGTTGTTGCTACATTTTACTCCTTTTCAAAGCTGTTTGATGTTTCATCCAAATATGCAAATGCCACTGGATCATTGGCATATGTGACTTGGTGACTAAAAGGGAAAAAAATGGGAGGTGGGGTGGGAATTCAAGACCTGTTGTACCAGATTACACCCAGGTTCTGCAGATTTAACCCTCCACCCAAAGGTAGTTAAATAATATGGTCCCTTTTTCACCTCAGTTCTGCTAAATCAATATGGTCTCTGCTAGCAATCACACGTATGTCACTTCCACTTCTTTTTATTTTCTAAATGATATTACCAACCATTTACTGTGTTTTATTTAAATATTTGAGTTTTGTTATAATATGGCCACAGACCTATAAAATCCTCAGCCAGTTTTATGAGTCCTTTCTGATATTCATCAAACATTGTTATAAACAGGAACACTCTTCCATGCTAGATTATTATCAAAATATATTTTACTTAGTAACGCCTATGAATAATTAAAAGTAGTTTGCATCTCTTTGCATTGCTTTCTAGGAACATTAGAAAAATCATTTCTCTGTATCTCAAGTGGACAGGACCAAGGCTTTTTATCATGACTCCTGTATAATTACATATTATTCTCCCACCATTATTTTTTCTTTTTATAATTTTAAGAAATTTACCTTTTTATTCACCTCACTTAATATTTACCTTATTAATCATGTGGATTTTATTAAAATTTCCAGCCATATTACATTCAAATTTATTATTTTAATATATGTATTACATATTTATATAAATTATTTCATTTATGAATTAAATATTTTATAATGATTACTATTATATATATTTAATAAGACCTGATATAAGTACTTCAGTTTAGACATAAGAAAATTTATTGTCATGGCCACAGGTCATTATTTAATTGATTAATGTGGACCACTGAGCAAACATGCCTTTCCTACAGTCCTCTGCATTGAAGAGTCTCTGGAGTCAGACATCTCAGTTGAAGTCTGCCTCCATATATTACATGTTATATGATATTGAACAAGAATTAACTTATTTTGCTTTAGTGCCCTCTCCTATGAATAGGTCACAACACTCAATGATTTTAGAATGGTGCTTGGCTCATAATGAGGACTTTATAAGTTTGAGTTTAAAAGTACTTAAAAAGGCAAAGTGGTATATTATAATGTAAATTTGGTTAGCAATGTGATGATATGGATTTGAGTACACATCTGCACTCAAAAGCTTTGTAACACTGAGGTTGTTCAGTTCCCCAGAATTTCTTTCTTTTTATTCTTCCTTCCTTCCTTCCTCCCTTCCTCTTTCTTTCTTTCTCTTCTTTCTTTCTTTCTTTCTCTTCTTTCTTTCTCTTCTTTTTCTTTTCTTCCTTCCTTCCTTCCTTCCTTCCTTCCTTCCTTCCTTCCTTTCTTCCTTTCTTCTTCTTCTTTCTTTCTTTCCTTCCTTCCTTCCTTCCTTCCTTCCTTCCTTCTTCTTCTTTTTCTTCCTTTCTTTCTTTCTTTCTTTCTTTCTTTCTTTCTTTCTTTCTTTCTTTCTTTCTTTCTTTCTTTTCTTTTCTTTTTCCCCTTCCTTCATTCTTCCCTCCCTCCCTTTCTTCCTTCCTTCCTCTCTCTCCTTTTCTTCGGTCAGTAAAAGCGAGACAAATGATACTTGTGCCGGAGTGAAGTTATGAGACTTGGGATCTCTTATTTAAAAACAATGATTAAGGTTTTAATTTTAGTTTTCTAAGCTTGCGCTCTTAGAATCATAGGAGTCATGGGAGCTGGAACTTCTTTAATATAATCCTCTGCAAAAAACCCTTCCAGTTCCATGGTCTGATGGGTCGCTGACTCTCTGACCTGAAAGTTGAAAAAAATTCAGCTACTTCCCTCAAAAATCCATTTCAGCAGTGAAAACAGAATTGTCACATAACCAAGTTAGTGATTTTCGAACAGTACATTGTGATGTATCAGTGCTCATAAAATCAATGTAGTGAATGGTCATCACCAATAACAAAGTACAATAGAGGAAAATAATTTTTAAGAACTCTATTCAATATAGTAGAGGTAAGAATTTTCTTAATAACTTCTATTTTGTACATTTACACATGCATACATACATACATGCACATACACATGTATTTATATGTGTGTATGTATGCACATAACACTATATATATGTATATATAAATGTGGTCATTGATCATGCCAAAGTATGTTTATAAATGTACATGTGGTAGTATGCTCATGTGTTAATTGGTCATGATGGTAAATGTGTAGTACCTTATACTACGGGTTGAGGTCAAGATTTTAAGGAGATGCTTTAGAATCTATTATCTCTTCTAACTTTTTTCCATCCTGAAATTTCCTTGTTTCCCCCCAATTAAGGAAATAGTCAGTTCTTTTTCACTGCCTCAGAGGATAGATATAACAAGGTAGAACTCAAAAATAATTTCAGGGTCTTTCTGGGCTTTGTATCCCAAAGCTGAAGTCCTTAAGACAATTTAGAAGACTGGCATAAGAAGTAAAAGAGGAGAAATTAGGCCAGAAATAGTGGGAAGAAATTGGCTTCCAGCTGAAGAGACAGGGGAGGAAGAGGTGGGAAGAAGGTCAACATCCACTTTTCCTTAGCTTCTCTGAAAAGTAGCAGATATCTGAGAGAGAAAAATGGTCAGGTGAGGCAGATGAGATCCTGAGAGACTCACAGAAAGAGTCTCAAGGCCCAAAGTGGCACAAAAGTGCAGCCACATAGTGGCCACCAAACTGACCATAGACATGGAGATCTTAGCAACTGCTTGTGTACCTAGTTATCGCTAAGAGCATATGTTCTCTCTCATCTCCTTCAAAACCCTGGGACTACACATGTGATCCTGGAAATGATATATCTCAGGAAAGACTGATTTAAAGTTCCTTCCAGCATAGCAATATGAGGGCCTGAAATAGAAGCTATGTTGAGATACAAATAAGAATGTTCTATATTTGATCTCCTGCATTGGTGGACTGAGGGTCTTCTCTGATTTGTGGCTTTACAAACTTCTTATTTTATTTCAAGGATATGTCTGGTTAGTGGCCCTGTGATGAAAGGTAGAAGATAAAGGGGTGGTAGAAACAAACAAATAAACAAACAAGCAAACAAATAAACAAAAAACCTTCTGCTTCCAAAAAAAAAGAGGAAATAGTTATTCCTCTTAAACTACCTGTGCAGTTGTCCAGTCAGATTCTGGATCCAGCTCTGGAAAATTATATGTATCCTCTAGCAGTGTATCTCAGATAGGTATATTCCCAGGTGATGGGCTAAAGTGATCATCTTTGGATAGCACAAGCCATGGATATAACCTTTGTTTATATTAAGAAATGATATGAGGGTTACAGCAATTCAAGCAAAAATAGAGCAAACAACTCATGTGAAGTTTGCCTTCAATACCCTTATAATGTGTTTAACCTTCCTCCCATAATCACTCAGTTTTGCCCAGTAACAGGAAGAAGGAGGTCTTAGGTGGATTCAAAGATTCTAGGCACAGGAAAATGATCTTCAAAGAAAATACTATCGGCTGACCCAAATGATGGTCACTCAGGTCAGCATGCAGTGGTGGTAGACATATCTATAGTTAAATGCCAAATTTGGGGGCCTCCTACCCTCAGGTTTGATAATTCACTAGAATAACTCAGAGCTCACTGATAGCTATTTACACCACAGTTTACAATAGGGAAAGGACACAGGTTAAAATTAGCCAAAGGAAGAAATTCATCGGGTAGAGTCCTGAACAGGTCCACATACTGGGGTTCTCATTGTCCTCCTCTTGTGACATCATGGACAGTGGTATCTCTTCCTGGCCATGAGGTGTAACAGTACACACAGAGTATTGCCAACCAGGGAAGCTCTCTGAAGACTTTGATGTCCAGAGATTTTGTTGGGGTTTGACCACATACTATCCACACGGCAGACTTTTAGTCTCCAGCCCCTCCTGGACATTAGGGTAATGGTCATCAGTTTTCCTGGAGGTTGGAATGGATAACGCCTGTCTCAAAGCTCTCACTATAAATCACGGCATTAGACTGTCTAGCAGCCAAAACCCCCAAGCAAATAAAGACTTTCCTATCAGACAGGGCATTCCAGGAACCTCAGTAGTCAAACATAAAGGCTAAATCTCTCTTCAAGTAAGGTTTGTTCTCTACTGCACAGGGCCACATATGGATTCCTGGTCAGCTGTCCTGAGAACAAGAGTCTCCACTGGACTTGAATGAATGACACTGATGAGGAGTAAGCCCACAATGCTTTGGGGAAAAGCAATTTTTAATTCTCTTCTCATTTTAATTGGTTGCCCTAGCATGCTTCCTCCATGAAAGAAGTATTCTAGAAAGATTGCAGAGATCTGAGAGGATATTTTCAATCACTGAATTTAACAAACATTTGTAAACCAAGCAATTTGCTAAAGTTTCATAAAATGAATGAAATAAGACCTTAAAATTAAAGAGAATATTTTAGTAAAATAAAAACAGCTAAGGAGATCATTTTAATAGACTAAAGTAAGTTATGATTAGGATAATTTATATCTGTGGAATCATAGAAGAGGGGAATTTAATATATCCTGAATATTTAGGAAAATCTCTCCTCAGATAACCCTTGAAGAATTTGGCAAAAAGTGAAAGTAGCAGCAGCAGCAACATGATTAATGATAATGAAAATAGTTAACAATTATATAGAGTTATTATGTTGGACACTATTCCAAGCTCTTTGACTAGATTTAGCCATTTAAATTATTCATTTAGGAGATGTGGCAAAATCTATTAGTGAACGCCGAGCCTTTGCTCTCTTTACATTCATGTCTTAAGGTAAAACTGTCTTGAAAGCTTGTCACTTTTTCTCAAAATGAAGCTCGGGGAGCTTATACACATCTGATCGAGCCTGCCATTTGGCTCGAGATCTTCCTCAGCCCCTGTGTTTGCAGAAAGGTCAGTGTTTGCAGACTTCAGTTGCATTTGTACAACCAGGAGAGCCTTCCCTCAGCAAGAGCGAGCCTCCCCGCATTCCTCACTCACGGACTCTCCTCCCTCTCACTATGAGGTAAGAAGCTGTGTTTGGAGGCAATGACGAATCCTGGGGCCGGAGTTTCACTCATCTTGCATGCAGTGCTCCCATTGAGGCCACTTAATCCAATTGACGTCAGCCGGTGCTCTGGGCACAGAATGTGCCACTCGGAGTCTAGGGGAATCGATCATCCCTCTGCTCATGTGGCCGTGACACCCACAGCCTCCAATTTATCTCAGGGTAGAAGTTTTTTCCTCTTCCTCCCCTTTCCTCTCCCACTTAAAGGACTGTATATTTTCGGTCTTCACAGACAACACTTATTAGAGCCTGAGCCTCATCACCGGAAAATTCAGACTGTCACTTTGCACTGATAATTAAGGTTTTTGGAGTAAAGCTGCTGTGGAGAGCCAGGTAGGGCTGAAAAAGATAGCACACATCATCTCAGATTAAATAATTCCCTGAGAGGTGGCCATGGCTATTCGTAGACATAAATACTTTTTCTGAGGACATGTAATTCTCGGTATGGAATTTCATTAGCCCCATTAAGGAAGGGAAGGAAGATTCATGAACATCTGCTCTGTTCTGGGCATACCATACACATTGTACATATAAGTTAGTGAGCAACCAGGTGTGATCCCCTGTGTCCTCTTTTCCTGGGGAAATTTGGCAATAACTGGAGACATTGTTATCTATCACACCTGGGCTGTATGTGCTGATGGCATGTAATGGGTAGAGGCCAGTGAGGCTGCTGAACACTCTGCAATGCATAGGATAGCGCCCTGCAGCAAAGAATTACCCAGCCTAAGTTCTAAATAGTACCAATGACAAGAAACACTGAAAATGACTCTCCCAAAGCCTTATATGGTGGGTATAATATTCTCATTCTCAGAGAAGGCCACTGGAAACAATGAAATGACTTGCTTGTGTTCACAACATTAGTAAGTGGCAAGATTTGAACCCAGACTGGTCTAGCTGCAAAGGCCAGACCCTTCTACACCAGGCTTTGTGGTACCAGCTTTGGTGGTAAAGGACACTAGAACTCTGAAAGGCCGGTCTCCGGAGGCATAGCAGTCCCTTTTTGAAATGAATTTTATTTCCTAAGAATAGGAAGGCATCTCTCTGGTACTGAATTATGAAAAAGCACTCAGCCAATGAGAACTCCATGGAGTACGTAGGCTCCATGTACAAAGAATAATCTCGCTAAATCTAATAACAAGTGCCTGCTCTGGATACATGTACACTGGATATCAATATGTATGTATGCATGCATGCATGTATGTATATGCTTTATTTCCTTACTTTTTCCCTCCAAAATACACACATGATAAGTTATGATTCTGTAACTTACTTACCCCACGTAACAAAGAAAGATGGTCAATACAATATACTAAAGTTATATACCGAGGGCTGCAATGCCAGTGGCTGCTGACTTTCACACTGGAAGACTAATTCATTCTTCACTCATTAATTCATCAAATATTTATTAAATTCTTACTATAAAATCAGTACATCTGGCCAGACACAAATCAAATAACTACAACGATGTCGAAATTGCTGGAACTGAAGTGAGAGCCAGGTAGTGTGGTGACGGAAAGGAAGAGGCACTTAACTCTTTGTGGAGATGCCCTAGGAGGGGCTATAGGTAAGGCCAGGGAAGGATCCAGGACGGAGTTCACTGGCTGAAGGAGGAAGTGATGGGGCTAAGTGGGAAAGCAAGAGCCAGACCATGAATCTGGTGCACAAAACCTTTGAATTTGATTCTCAGTCAATTGAAACTGCTAAGAGTTTAAAAATAAAAATAACTCATCAGATTTACATTGGAGAAAGATCATTGCATGGCTAGTAAGCATTTAGGGAAGTGGGGGACAATGAAAGTAGAAAGATACATTTTTGAGCCTGTTGTAGCCATCCAGGAAAAAAAAAATGGTAAAGGCCTCAACTGAGGCAAAGGCAGTGAGCATGGAAAGGAAAGGCCAGACTCAAAGTAGATTTAAAGGTAGAATTCATAGGACTTGGTTGTGGAAGTTAAGAGTGAGAGGATTTCTCCCTTGGGAAATGAGAGTACAGAAAAAGCAATTAACATTTGGAGAGAGTTACCTTTAACTTATCTATGTTGAGTAAAGAATATTGTGGGCTAACTAAATATCAGAAACTCTACTGGATCCTTCATATGTTAATCATCACAAAAATCCTGTGATGACTTACTCTTTTTATTTTAAATATGAAGGCTCATAGAAATAAACTGGTTCCATTTAATATGGTAAGTGCCAGAGCCAAAATGTCACTACAATTCTGAATACCTTCAAGGCTACACTTGTTAAACATGATGCAAGACTGCCTCCCTTTGCAAAGTGATGCTCAGTAGGACTAAAAAATTCATATTTGAGCTAGAAATACAATTCTGGAGATGGTGTTCCTTGAAGTGGCAGTTGAGATCTTGGTTAGATACGAAGTAATTGATAGACAGTATTACTTAGGAATAAGTCAGTAAGAAACAGAGGTACTGAGGACTTAGGACAAAGTCCCAGGAACCCACTAACATTTAAGATGAGCTCTTCAAGGAAGTTGATCAAAAAGCAGTCAAAGAACTGGCATGGGATGCCAGGGGAGGATGATGTCACAGAGATGTTATAGAGTCTTGTTAAGGAGTCAGATATGTTTTGCGATAAGAAAATATCTCATTGCACAGGCATGACTAGGATCTCTGCTGGGAAAACCTTAGTCAACAGATCCTATTTCAGAGGAGGTGACATGGTGTCCATCTCTCCTTTCATGCCACTGTAATTATTCTAATGCAAACCTCATTGATTAGGTGAAATGATGTGGATAAAGTCACCAACACATTATAGGCACTGAAAAATGGTACATTATTTCCCCCATTCACTGTCCCAGATACTAGAAATATAGCCCTGACAGCAAGAATTTCAATTTTAAGTTAGTGCTACTATGAAAGTTAATTATTACAATTTTCATGTACAGGTGTTGAAATTTCTGTGCAGAGAGGTAAAGAACATTTTCTAAAGTTTCAGAGTTAGTAAGTGACCAGCCATGAATTTGAATTCAGGTCTATTTAGCTCCTTCCTCAATTCCCATACTACTCCTTCTTTAAGAAAGCAATATATCCTGAAGAGACATCTGCACCCCCATGTTCTCTGCAGCATCATTTACAATAGCCAAGACATGGAAACAACATAAGTGCATCAATGATTGAGTAGATGTATAAAATGTGATTTTATATATATATATATATATGTAAGGCAAGGGGAAGATGCTGTCACTATCTATCTATCTATCTATTATGTGTGTGTGTCTCTGTGTGTGTGTGTATATATATGTGTGTATATGTGT
>VMDR010027255.1:0-13677 GCA_007922815.1 Macrotus californicus | reverse complement strand
GGGGAGAAGAAGGGGAGGAATTGGGAGGGGGAAGGTACAGGGAATAAGAAGCATAATTGGTAGGCATAAAATGGATGGGGAGAGATAAAAAATGGTATAGGAAACAGGGAATTCAAAGAACTTATATATGCAACCATGGACATGAAGTAAGTGGGGGGAATGCTGGACGGTTGGGGGGTGTAGGGTAGAGAGGGGATAAAGGGGGATAATTGAGAAAAGTGTAATAGCATAATCAATAAAATATACTTTAAAATGAATGAATGAATTAATTAATTAATTAATTAAAAAGAAAATTTAGTCTCTAGACTCAGTACTATAATATCAGATCTCTTATTCAGAGGAATTTTTTAAATTTTAAAAAACATTGATTAGCTATGAAAACAGAATGAAATCATTTGTAGTTAGCAAATCCATTTTTTATAAACCTGCATATACATACTAAGTTGGTGATGTTGGCCTTGATGACTAAGCAACTGCAGACCCTCTCCTTATCTACCTTCAGGGTGATAGCTTCCTTATTCAGCATCCTATGCCTATATTTTATGTGCAACATTTATCACAGCACCCCCCAGATTTCCAAGTACGTGGGGTATCAAATGCTGATGTTTTTTGCCTTACCCATTCTGAATCAGTGAAGTCTAAATTAATGAAACTTTTGGCACATCCATGTAGAAAATCAGAAATATTCTAACAATGTATTCTAGAAAGCACGGGATGTCAAGTCAGAAGATCTAGGTTCAATGAAGGTTCTCTCACTTGTGTGGCATTGTGCAAGACTACAAATCTCTTTGAGCCTGGATTTATTTACGTGTATGTAGTAGTGCTTATGTCACACACTGTTATGAGAATTAAATGACACAATAGATGTGAAAAATGCTTTAGAAAGTAAGTTATGGTATGTGCCTGTGTACAGATCTTTATAGGATCATCACCGTGCTAACTGGCAGGCCAGGTGTTCAGGTGTCATACAAGGACAATAGGGCATTTGCCATTGGGCTCAAGCTGTGAAGGGAACAAGAATATAGAAAAATAGAAATGCAGAGACAGGTTGTTTTGACTATAAAGGGAGTAGTATCAGCAGTATTTGCCTTCCTTTTGCCGACTCAGTTTCTTACCATCTGCAGTGATAGCTGCCACTGGCCTCCTGCTGCCTGTGCTTCAGTCCTCTGGAGTTGCCTCTGAGGTATCTCATAGTGGGGTCAAAGGCCCACCCCGCTGATTTCTAGCCCACTGACTTCCTCCCAGTCACTCTGACTTGTGTGGTTGTCTGCTCTCCAGGCCTCGCATCATTGGTCCATCTTAATTACTTAGTCTTCCTAGGAGCAGACTGAATCAAGTCCCCTATGAATTACCCTCAGTTTGCCTTTACTCTTGCCATCTGGCTTTCCTCGATTCTCTCTGCAAATCTCAATCACTATACTGTCAAGAAAGAAAGAAAATTTTAATTATTTGAGAAAATGTAGTTAGGGAAACAATGTGTCCATGCAGAGAAAGGATTCTATAAGCAGAATGGATAGGGAGATAAGGCCTAGGTGGATGACCTTGGCATGAGTGGCACCATGGGGAGGGAGTCATGGCAGATTTCGGGGGGCCAGCCACTCGAGTATTTATTTAACAGCAGAATAAGTGTTGACTGTCCTTTTGTGTGTGCTGAGAGCACATCAGTTTTAGGTGTGCTTGTGAAAGCATTTAGTGAGAAAAGTAGTGGTGAAGGAGAGTAATTCCCACATTAACATATATGATTATCATGCTTTTAGCCCTGAAAAGTGATTTTTTTGAATCTCCAGGTTGGAGGACATGGTTCACCTGATCCAGGATCTCAAACTCCTTTATCCTGAAACCCCTTCTTTGGCTGTTTTTAGTCCAGGTATTGTGGGGACCACTAACTGTGACCATGTTGTCTATTGTTGGGGCTTGCTTACAAGGTAGGGGGTCTTTGGAAAAACGTTATTAGAGAAAAGTGGAAGAGAGGAAGTCTGTAAGTCAACAAGATAACAAACAACCCACATTCTTTAAGAACAGAGAACTGTGACTCATAGGGGCAAACACAGAGGCAGACAGCCAGCCCCTCACTGTTTCCCTTTCAGACTTGAAAATGTGGGAGTCCTGAAGCCTTGGCGGGAGAGCCTGGCAGATGAAAAATGGAGCCTGTTTTTAAAGTTCATACAGGTAGTATGCAGACTAAACAGCAGGTGTAGGCCCCCTGGTTCATGCACAATGTTTGTCTGCTTTAAATATGATTGGAATTATTTTAGTGGTAATTTCATCTAGTTGAATTTTACTCCTTGAAATAATGTTGCTAAGACCAGGCCTGTCACCTCTTAGGTCCTAGTGTTTTGTTTTTTTCTTTTCCTAAACTTTGTGTAGTGCTTTTGGTGACCCTAGAGGGTAGGTGAGGAGTTCCTGGTGAGGTGCATGAAGAGGTGCTGGTGTGCCCATGAGTCGTGGGTGCTTGTGTTTCTCTCATTTATGAGGAATCTCCTTCTGAGTAGCACTGAGGGGGGTTTCTGAAGCTCTTGCGCATGAGAGGCCTTGCGGTTCACAATTCAAATGTCTTTTTAAACATCCATGTCACATTGCACTTTAATATTTGATTTGTTCTCTGTAAGGTCTGCTTTCACATTACTTATTTTTTAATTTTGTCAGCTGCATTTTATAGATTATTTAAATAGCCCGTGAACAGAATGAGCTAAAGGAAAGGTGGCAGCACCATCTCCACCCCTGCCTCACCTGGAATGTGAGTGCTCACAATGAGAACAGTGCTTGTAGGGCTCTCTGCATATCCTGGGTGGTACACAGAGGAGTGTGGTGTATGTGTGATCTCCTGTAAGGGAAGCTGGTTCCTATTTCCTGCTCTGCTGGTAACTTGCTCTGTGACCTTTGGTGAGATTCTTCACTCATTTTCCCTCAACTTCTTTGCAAGTTAATGGGAACCAGAACAGTAACAACCTTTTCTCTTTGGTCTTCAAAAGATTGTTGAAATGACACCAATATGTTTTGAATTGCAAAAAACATCTACTAAACATTCTATATATTTACATATACCTAGATATGTATACATTTAGGTATATGTGGGTGTATCCATGTGTATGTATCACACTATTTACACTAAGGAAGAGATCAAGCAAGCCAAACCTGAGTTCTCTTGGTGGACCAGAACACGGCCACTACTTCCATAGTTTGGCCACATGGCACATGGCACCTTGTATGGTCTCCATATGATGTCTCCCAGAAAGATCTTTCCGTCTCAATAAATGGCATCTCTTCCCAGTCATAAATCTTTTATTTCTCTTACTTTCCTACCCCCCATGTCCAGTCTATTCATCACCAATCCTGCTAGCTCTTCTTTAAAAACATATTCAAAATGCATGCACGTCTGCTGCTACTATACAGCCCTAGGCCAACAGCCATTGCCAGCTTCTGGTGATTGCCTCTTGGCTTCACACATTTTCCACACTATAGGTAGAGTGACCTTTCAGAAAAGTAAAGCACATTATGATGAGCCCTGATGAAATCTAGTCAGTGGCTCCTGGTGCTTTCAGAATGAAAATTACACTTCTAACCATGACCTCCCTGGCTTATCCTAATGTCACTCTGTGGTTGGCAGTTAGACAGACAAGGTGAGAGCAAAGACTATGGGCCAAGTATAGAAAGTCACCAGGGTGGAAAGCCCTGGGTGCCTAGCAGTGGGAAAAACTGGGAAAACAAGGACCTTGCTCCCAGGGTGATCTTTTCTCCTCTGGCACATCGCTGTCATGCAGTTTAGACTCCCTGAACTTTCATATCACTGGTCATACGGTTTGGAGGTTCGGACCCTCCCCTGACCTTTCCTCCCCTGGCATATTGCTAGTTGTGCGGGTTAGACCCCCCTAGAGGGGGAACAAACAAGGGGCCAGAGAATAACCCTTAAGCATTAAGCCCCCAGGACAATGAGGTTCTGACCCATATCAAATACATCTAGGCCTCAGTTGTGTTTCAGCTCCAGGCCCAGAAAAGCAACAAAACCAGGTAAGTGATGCCACAGCTGACATCAGGATCAGCTACAATGATTAATGACCCCTGCCCTGGCACCAAGCAATCAGTGGAGACCACAACCATGAAAGGACACACCTGGAAAGCTGATAAATATTCTCTTAAGTTCCTTCCCTGGGATATCCCCTGAAATCTCTAGTCTTAAAAGCCCTTAGGACAGCACACTCAGCACATTCTCCCTCTCTGTGTGTAGGAGCGTGCCCACACCTCCCTTCTCCCCTTTTTCTTTTCCCCAGGATCTTTCTTTTGCTTTTGTAACTTGTTTCCTGAGCCCGTTTGTTCTACCTCTCTAACTTCCTAGATAAACTTTCTCTTATAGTTTGAGTCTTGACTCTGAATTATTTCCTAGCCAACATTGAAGTACCGAGGTTGCCGAACCAAGTCTGACCTGGTGCAATTCTTGCTGCCACCACCAATTCGTCTCCCTGCCTTGGTCACTATGTTCTAGCAAAGCTGGCCTCTTCTTCAACATACTACACTCTTTCTTGCCTTAAAGATTTTTAAAAGCACTTTATTTTTAGCGTAGTTTTAGGTTCACAGCAAAAGTGATCCCTAGGTACAGAGTTGTCATGTATCTCCTGCCCCCCGGACCCGGATCTGCAGCTCTCCCACTATGGACATCCTGCACCACAGTGGGACATTTGTTACAATTGATGAACCGACCTTTACACCATTATTACCCAAAGTCCATAGTTTACCCTTTGGTTGTACATGCCGAGGGTTTGGACAGATATATAATGACATATATCCACCATTATTGTAGCGCACAGAGTAGTTTCACTTCCCTAAGAAATCCTCTGCCCTCCTCTTCATCTCCCTATCCCTAACCCCTGGCAACCACTGAACTTTTTTATTGTCTCCATAGTTTTATATTTTTCAGAACTTAATTTACCTGGAATCATGCAGTAGGCAGCCTTTTCAGATTGAATTCTTTCACTCAGTGATATGCATTTAAGGTTCTGCCATGTTTGTTCATGATGTTAAGTATTTTGCTGTAGCTTTTTGCTCTGCTTGGCTTTTCTCATCCACCCTATTTAACTAGTTCCTGCCATCACATTGCCCTTTGTATGTTCATCATAGTACGTATCACCCTCTGCCATTGCTTTTTTGTTTACTGCTGTTTCTCCCACTAGATCTTAAGCTGTGTGGGAGTGGAAGTCTTGTCTGCTTTATTCCTGGCTGTACTCCCATTACCTAGAGCAGTTCTTGTTCCATAGTAGGTGCTCAGTGAATGTGTGAAGAGTTGAATGCATGATGACCTGAATATCAATTCCTTTTAGCTTTATTCTTCTCTCCTTCTGGGTTTTCAAGTGACAAACCCTTTCATTCCCACTAATTAAGGTTTTGTTCAGAGAAAGAGGCAGACATTCATGTTAAGTCACTGAGTCTGAGAATTATTTCTAGTTCACCTTTGGCTTCTGAAACTCTCGTGGTTGTCTGCTGGATTAATTGGGTCTCCAGGCAAATGGCAGTTGGTAGCATTAGTGGTAATCATTCACACTGCAAGGGGGAACAGAGGCAGTAGAAAATGATTAAGGGAAAATAGCAGAAAAATACGATTTAACATTTATTGAGTTACACATTGTACTCAAAGCTGTATATAACATAAAAAGCAAATTAAAAGACAAGTCATATAAAATGAATGAGCACACACTAATACACAATATTGCCTAGATGAAGGTATTTCTTCAGATGCCTTCTCTCATTTACCAGTGTTGTCTTAGCAAAATCTATAAGGCTAGTTCAGGAGACAAATAACACAGCCAGTGTTTGTGGTCGAGTCATGCCCTGTGGGCCACAGACAGGCCTGCAATGTCATTTCTGCTTTTTAAATAAACTTTCTCTAAGGCCAGCAGGCTTTCTTCAAGGGCCAAACCAAGTGAAACTGAGTTTAATGTTCTCATTAAAATGTTAAAGAGACTGCCTGGCTGGTGTGGCTCAGTCGATTGGAGCGTCGTCCCATAGCTGCAAGGTTGCTGGTTCAATTCCAAGTCAGTGCACATACCTAGGTTGTGGGTTCTTTCCCTGGTCTGGGCACAAATGATCCCCAGTCCAGGTATGTATGGGAGCAAGTGATCAATGCTTCTCTCTTCCCTTGATATTTCTCTCTCCCTTCCTCTGTCTCTAAAATCAATGAAGGAAATAAGTAAGTAAATAAATAAAAGGGAAATGTTAAAGAGGCTTTATTCATGGACAGTTGAAGCTGTAATTGCTTTATCCTTGTAAACTGTGAAAGTCTGTGGTGATCTCTTGTGAAGGGATTTAGCCAGTCCTCTCTCTCAGGAAGATCTGTTTAATGGAGAGCTCACCAGGATCCAGTATCTCAGAAGTAGATTAACTGGATTGTATTTTTCAGAGATGTAGGGAACATTTTCGTTAGGAGTAACCCTTCATCAATCTGCTTTCATTCTGTAGATCTTATTTGGAATGCACTATTTGGTTACTTGATCTTGAAATGTGACTTGGAAATGATATGACAGATAAACGCACATATATACACACACACACAAATGTTATGGAAGGAAGTGGGTTTTTTCTTTTAACTCTCCCATAAGCAGTAGCTTATTGAGATGAAAATATAAGAAGTATAAAAATGCTGATGTTCTGGTGAGACTGAACAGAGAATTCATCAGGAAAAACTATCATATGAATCACAGGGGGAGAAGGCACTGAGAACTAGCTTTGGGAAATGATACATTTCCTGTGCTTCTCTATGCCACCCTTAAAGCTACAGTATAAAACATAGCCCTAGAATTTTAGGCAGTGAATGCAGATAGGAAATATAATTATTTTTTCTTCTGGGTAATATTTATAGTGAGGTATAGACAAAGCTGAAACCATATAAAACTGTGGTTCTTTTTTTTTAATTTTATTGATTATGATATTATAACTGTCCCATTTTTTTCACCCCTTTTTTCCCCTCTGCCCTGCACCATCCTCCCACCAGCATTCCACTCCCTTAGTTCATGTCCATAGGTCACACATATGAGTTCTTTGGCTTCTCCATTTCCTATACTATTCTAAATCTCCCCCTGTCTATATTGTACCTACCATTTATATTTCTTATTCCCTGTACCTTTTTCCTCATTCTCTTCCCTCCCCCTCCCTGCTGATAACCCCCTGTGTGATATCCATTTCTGTGATTTTGTTCTTGTTCTAGTTGTTTGCTTAGTTTGTATTTGTTTTTCTTTTTAGGTTCAACTGTTAATAGTTGAGAGTTTTTTGTCATTTTTCTGTTCATAGTTCTGATCTACTTCTTTTTCTTAGATAAGTCCCTTTAACATTTCATATAATAAGGGCCTGGTGATGATGTATGTACTCCTTTAACTTGACCTTATCTGGGCAGCACTTTATCTGCCCTTTCATTCTAAATGATAGCTTTGCTGGATACAGTAATTCTGCATACTTGCCTTTCATGACTTGGAATACTTCTTTCCAGCCCCTTCTTGCCTGCAAGATTTCTTTTGGGAAATCAGCCGATAGTCTTATGGGCACTCCTTTGTAGGTAACTGTCTCCTTTTCTCTTGCTGCTTTTAAGATTCTCTCCTTATCTTTAATCTTGGGTAATGCAATCATGAACCTTGGTATATTCTTCCTTGGGTCCAAGTTCTTTGAGACTCTCTGGACTTCCTGGAAGTCTATTTCCTTTGCCAGATTGGGGAAGTTCTCCTTCCTTATGTTTTCAAATAAGTTTTCAATTTCTTGCTCTTCCTCTTCTCCTTCTGGCATCCCTATGATTCAGATGTTGGAATGTTTAAAGTTGTTCTGGAGGTTCCTAAGCCTCTCCTTAGTTTTTCGAATTCTTGTTTCTTCATTCTGTTTTGGTTGAATGTTTATTTCTTCCTTCTGTTCCAAATCATTGATTTGAGTCCTGGTTTCCTTCCTGTCACTGTTGGTTCCCTGTATAATTTCCTTTATTTCACTTTTCATAGCCTTCATTTTTTCCTCTATTTTGTGACCATACTGAACCATTTCTGTGAGCATCCTGATTACCAATGTTTTGAAGTCTGCATCTGATAGGTTGGCTATCTCTTTGTCACTTAGTTCTTTTTCTGGAGCTTTGATCTGTTCTTTCATTTGAGCCATATTTCTTTGTCTCAGGCACTTGTTACATTGTAAGGGGTGGAGCCTTAGGTATCACCAGGGCCAGGCAACCCATGTTGCTGCGTTGTGGTGCTGTATGTGGGGGAGGGGTTCGAGAGGGAACAATGCCTCTTGCTTGGCTCTCGGCCAGCTTTCAGTCACTTCCCCTGCTACCCACAAGCAAATTGGGTGCTTCTGGTGCTCATTCCCAGGTGGGTGGGTTTGTGTATGTTCTAGGACCCTGTGGGTCTCTCCAGCAAACTCTCCTGTGAGGTGGGGAGTTTCTCCCCATGTCAAAACCCCAATAGGTTTTTACAGCCAGAGTTTTTGAGGCTTTCTTTTCCTGCACTGGAACAGTGGGTGGTGTGATCTGTCTCGCTCCCCAGTTGTTCCTTTCCATTTATCTACATGCAAATGTGGGACTGCCTGGTCTGCCAATCACCACCTTGCCACGTGTCCTCTGTCCCTAGCTGCCCATCTCCGCCCCTTCTACCAGTCCAAATGAATGTTTGTTTTTTAATTCCTTGGTTGTTGAACTTCCATACAGTTCGATTTCCTGGCAGTTCTGGTTGTTTTTTTATTTTTAAGTTTTTGTTTTTATGTTGTACTTTTGGTTGTGTGAGGAGGCAAAGTGTATCTACCTACACCTCCATCTTGGCCGGAAGTCCTCAAAGGTCAGTTCTTTAGAACTTGCTTCATAGACTAGACATTTTCAGAAGGTATTTAAAAATATACCAGGACCTGTGTCTTCCTTAGATTTGCGCTTCCAATTTTGAAAAGCAGGGTAATCTGACTTGGCTTCAGTGGAAAGCAGTAGGAGAATCTGTGTCAAGTCCGGTAGCCCAGTTCCCTGCAGGCCCACGGCAAAACTGTGAGTCATATGTTGCAACTGCAGAGAAACTTCATTCTTCAGTCCAATCTTTCCTCCTTTTTTCCTTTAGAACTATGGTTCTTATATAGCTAGGAAACTATATTGCTAGAAACTTCAAAATGAAATTTAAGGCAGAAGGGGAGATTCAACCATGCTATCTTTTAAAAAATTTCTTACTATTAGAAAACCCTGCTTGTTGAATGGTAACAAAGCTGGGTCTCATGATGTACAGTATAGTGATATAAATACATTGCAGGGGTTGTTTTAAAATAGTTACTATTTTCTTTTTCCATTGATGGGTTACTAAGGTACTTTATAGATCGATATATGTGTCATAGAGCTGTCAAAGCTTTTTCTTCAAAGGGTCAAGTCCTTCGTTTCAGTTATGAGTGCAGGGCATTTTCAGTTTTAACTGGTTCAAGTCTGAGTAGGCAGTAGGGTTGCCCAGGAAAGTTAGCACAGGAAGTTCTCTCACTCTGATAGATTAAATAGGTTTCTGAAGAATTCCTTTCTCTGCAGAAAAGGATGCATGCCCATCTCAATCCAATATTAATGTTAATTGCAAAAACCTCTCATAGGATTCGAACATGAAAAAAGTGAATTCCAATTTCTGGAACTAATGTTAATTATACAAAATAATAATACATTTTTAAAATTAAGAATTTCAGAGCAAGATACAGCAAATTACCACTGCTGGCTTGTCTAGCTCTTGCTTCTAAACTCATGGTTTATTTATATGGAATGACTTGCAGTCCCAGTTTTGGGAACTTGTTAACCTGGTTTCTGAATTTTGACATGAATCCGGAGAGGTGGGGACTCTTAGGATTCTATTCAGCCACAACTCAATTGTTTTGTATACTCTTCCCAATATTCTTGGCTTGCTTAGAAAATCTTGGTGTCCTGTGATCTAATCTTTAACTCCCTACTTTAACTCAGAAACCATTGAAGAGATGTAATGGTGTGATATATCTATTAGTAATAACAGGGTCTGTACAAAGTATCATGGGAACAAATGGAAGGATTAAATAATTTACTCTAGGTTACTGTATTTTTTTGAAAACTTTTGTCTGCTATTTATTATTTCTAAAAAAATTCTCATTTTCTATTAGAATGCTAGTTGTCACTCTGACTGCTCGGCATCCCTGCCCAGAGCAGCCCTCCTTTCTTTGTAGTTCTTGGAGGTGAGTTACATCAAGAGCCTATGCTGACCTTATGGTTAGGTTACATTGATAATAACCTAAGGGAAATCTTCAAAGTGTATTAGTGTAAGAAGAATCTTCTTGTGGCTAGTTAATTATGTTGGTTAGTTAATTGTTTGATTAATTAATTTATTCATGAAATATTTTGGGAGCATGTAGTATATTCCAGTGGCATATACTACACCTAGGTACTGGGATAAAAGGGTAGTCCATCAAATTTGCCCACAAAGTTTTTATGATGGTTCATAGGGGTTGAAAATTAAAGAGTGAAATACCTAAAGAAAATCAAATTGCTCTTCTTCAAAGCATATGTGTGAGATTTCCATGTCACAGCCTGCATGTTATGTTAGCGGTGGTGTTAGATCTTGGTTCTTGAGTTTGGTAAAGAAAGAATCCAGAGCCAAGAATTCTAGCACAACAAGTTTATATTTAGCCTTTTAGAAGGAAAGTCATAGAGGCAGAAGAGGTGAGCCAGCTGGGCTATATGGACCCAGGAGAGAAGTTACAGAGGCAAAAGAAGGGCCCTTGGGGCTTAGAATAAAGAAAGCAAAGGATACATGCCTAAGGAAAGAAGGGGGGAAATGTGTGGGTATGCTCCAGATTGAGAGAGAGCATGACATAGGTGCTTTGCCTTAGGATTTTCAATCTATTTCTAAAGGCAGGAGTTTTAGCTCTGGCCAGGTGGCTCAGTTGGTTGGAGCATTGTCTGATACATCAAAGCATTGCAGATTAAATCCCCGGTCAGGGCACATAACTAGGTCTCGAGTTCCATCCCCAGTTGTGTTGCCTATGGGAAGTGGCCAATCAATGTTTCTCTCTCACATGGATGTTTCTCTCTCTCTCTCTCTCTCTCTCTCTCTCTCTCTCTCTCTCTCTCTCTCTCTCTCTCTCTCTCTTTCTCCCCCCACCTCTCTAAATATATCCTCAGTGAGGATTAAAAAATTAAAATAAAATAAAGGCAAGAGTTCTAGAAGAAGTCTCAGGGGAGGATCTCAATAGAAAATTCATCAGCTTTCCATGAGTCTCCTTTCAGGGTCATGGTCTCTGCTGATTGGTCAGCACTAGGGTAGGCGGTTGTTAGCTATTGTATCTGGTCCTGAGGTCAGCCATGGTGTCACTTTGTTTTTCTGCTTTTCTGGGCCTGGAGATGAGACACAACTGAGGCCTAGATGTTATCTCCAGCTTGACCAAAACTCTGTCTCTGCAGTCAACAGACCTGAGACATTGTATCTAAGATTATTTGATGCTGATTAGAACCTCATTGTTTTGAGGGCTTAATGCTTAAGGGGGTGGTCTGCAAGGGAGAAGGAGGCAGGTGAGTCAGGGTACTGAACTCGGTCAGTTCAAATCAGCTGTCTGTTTTAGTTTGCCCATTCACACTTGCCAAATAATTTTTTTAGTTTCTTGCCACCCTGCATCACTTAGAGTTCTCCATAGGTGCATTTCATGTGGGAAATGGTACCAGACATTTTGTTTATTGCAATAATTTTCATATTTATTAAGCTGTTACTTGTAAGGTTCTTCAAGGCCCCTCATTAAGTGAGCCTTTTTCTGTGTGCTGCCTATGTCTTTGTCAGGAAGCGCTCTGCTAACTCTGACCTGGCCTAGTTTATTTATCTGCCTTTGGCTGGTAATGAGGCACATTTCAGTTACTTTAGGAGGGTTTGGGGAATCTGTACCAAGAGGGTTAAGACTAACAAAAAGGTGGGATTCATGTTGGGTTGGAGGGAACGCACTTAAGGAAAACTGGGGATGAAATGAAATCTTCTCTAGTATATTTTGCATCTTTGTACCCTTTAAGCACAGTGGCTGAATATTTGAAAATTGTCCTGTATTTTAAAGTGTGCTAAGAAAATGCTAGCTTACTACATTTTAAGAAGTGTTATTTTTCCTCTAAGTTGTTGACCTGGCTCCAAGTTAGGAGAATCTGAGAACTGCAAGTATGACGATAGAGGAGCAGTAGAGGGGTCCAGAAATTTTCCTATCATTGCTGAGCTCTGTGTTTGGGAGGACTGGCTATATACTGATAACAGAGATTTGACTCTAGGGAAGCGAAGAGCAAGGAAGAGGGGAATAGATGTGTGGGGATATTGGTGAACAAAAGGGTGAAGGGATAAAGGGGGAAAAAGTAGAAAAATGTTTGATTGTCTTTGCTTCTCTCTCTTATCTCCTTCTTCTCACAAAAGGAGGGTGTGAAATAGCAGGCGATTGAACGGGGAAAAGGAGAGTTGAATTAGAGATGGGAAGGCACTTGGAGGTAGTAAGGGAGAAGGAAAATAAGTCAGAGAAATCACAAAAGTGAGGGGGAAGGAGACAGGATAAGAACTATTTAAATTCAGGGAGTAGAGACAGGCACAGAGAGGGGAGTGCACCCAGTGGTCACACAGAGAGCCTTCAATTGCTCCCAGCAGTGCACCTGCCAAATAGCTAGTGTCCCTTCCTGAAGGCATTTTCCTGACTTTTGTATTAACTTTAATGAGATTCCCTTTATGGTCCCTGTATTGCTGGTTGCAGTTTCACTGACACTGTGTGATCAAATAGCAAATGTGGAGGCACAATTCTGTTATGCCTGCCCTCTTGCAGTGTTCAGCAGACTTCTGAGTCAGTGCTTCTTGCATTTGATATTTGCCATCTCTCTTTGTTTACAGGTAGGCAAGTTGAAAGGGAAAAAATGTTCCTAGGTGCTGCCACATTTATAGCTCATGCATACAAATATTCAAAGCTGTTGAGAAAATTATGATCCACTTTTTTTTCTAAATAAGGTAGTTGACTCCTTCATTGCTGGTCTGGGTGTTGGGCTTAACCCAACGCCATACTCAATGTGCTTATTCATGGGCTCCTGCTAGAAAAATCTTTCCTCTTCTTTTTATCAAGCTTAACTCAGGAAGCCTTTCCAATATTCCAGGCCTGGGTCGGGTGCTTTCTTAGTATACACCGGTGCGCCCCTCTACACCGTGGCTTCCTGTGCTGACCTTTCCTTGGTAGAGCTACCACACTCCATGTTGTAATTCCTGTCCTTCCACCAGAGCTGGTGCTCTTTGAACCATCTTGGTTATTACGGAACACCTATGTAGATGTTCACTAACTGGTTATGGCATGAATGAGTGCTGGCAGTGATGATGCTGGTCTTTTGAGTGTAAAACAAAATTCTTCTAGAGGCGGCTGTACTTTTAGATATCAAGTTTACTATCATCCTACCTGTTCTGGAAAAGTTGATTTAGCCAGCATTAAGGGGCTTTTGGGGAGTTTAGTAGGTCCAGATTCATGCAACTATGATAAAGGGGTTGTGATTGCATAAACTCCTGGACACCAGAAGACAGCCTTAAGGCTTCATTCAGGCAACCTATTTCTTTTGATTCTAGTAATTGTGGGCCAGGTGCATAAGGCACTTCAGAACTATGTTTCTCAGATTTTAATGTGCATAGGAATCACCTGAAGATCTTGTTAAATTGCAGATTCTTTTTCAGTTGGTCTCAGGCGGGTTCTCGGTTT
>VMDR010027254.1:0-13658 GCA_007922815.1 Macrotus californicus | reverse complement strand
GAGACATATGAAAAGATGCTCAGCATCACTAGCCATCAGAGAGATGCAAATTAAAACCA
This sequence comes from Macrotus californicus, assembly GCA_007922815.1. Classification (NCBI taxonomy): domain Eukaryota; kingdom Metazoa; phylum Chordata; class Mammalia; order Chiroptera; family Phyllostomidae; genus Macrotus; species Macrotus californicus. The sequence goes on along the minus strand of VMDR010027254.1, from coordinate 13,599 downwards.
CCATGAGATACCACTTGACACTGGTCAGAATGGCCATCATAAACAAATCAACAGACAAGTGTTGGAGAGGATGTGGAGAAAAGGGAACCCTAGTGCACTGTTGGTGGGAATGCAGACTGGTGCAGCCACTGTGGAAAACAGTATGGAATTTCCTCAGAAAACTAAGAATGGAATTGCCTTTTGACCCAGCAATTCCACTGCTGGGATTATACCCTAAGAGCCCTGGAACACCAATCCAAAAGAACCTATGCACCCCAATGTTCATAGCAGCACAATTTACAATAGCCAAGTGCTGGAAGCAACCTAGGTGCCCATCAGTCAATGAGTGGATCAAAAAACTGTGGTACATTTACACAATGGAATTCTATGCAGCAGAGAGAAAGAAGGAGATCCTACCCTTTGCAACAGTATGGATGGGACTAGAGAGCATTATGCTAAGTGAAATAAGCCAGGTGGTGAGGGAGAAATACCATATGATCTCACCTTTAACTGGAACATAATCAACAAAAGAAATCAGCAAACAAAATACAACCAGAGACATTGAAATTAAGAACAATCTAACAATGGCCAGAGGGGAGGGGAGAGGGGACAATTGGGGGAAGGGTTTTCAGGAAACACTATAAAGGACACATGGACATCACCAAGGGGAGGGTGGAAGCAAGGGAGGGAGGTGGTTTTGGCTGGGGTGGGGAGGAGTGGTGGAGGGAAAATGCAGACAACTGTAATTGAACAATAAAATAATTTTTTTAAAAACTCAGCAAAATTGGTGAATTTTTGTGCAGCCATTTTAATGCTGAAGATGGAAGAAGATGTACAACATTTTTGGCGTATTATGCCTCATTATTTCAAGAAAGGTAAAAACACTACTGAAACACAAAAAAAGATTTGTGCAGTATATGGAGAAGGTGCTGTGACTGACTGAATGTGTCAAATGTGGTTTGCAAAGTTTCTGGTACTGTTGACATTTTGGCCAAATAACTCTTTGCTGTGGGGCTGTCTTATGCATTGGGAGATGTTCAGCAGCGCCCCTGGCCTCTGCCCACGAGAAGCCAATAGCAGGAGATAGCCAACATACTCAAAATACCCAAATCAATAGCTATTGGTGAAAATGAAAAATGTGTTATTTTCCAGAAAAAATTTAATGAACTTTTGGCCAGCCCAATACATTGCTTTAATTGTCATTTTCATTATCCAGCTTAAGCTCTCTCTGTTTGAGAAGCAGATTTTCTTTTCTTCATTTTTTTTTAATGAAGACCTTTGCTTAATAGGCCCCATCTTGTTTGACTTATCAGGGAACATGTTCAGCAGTGTTGGAAAGTAAATTCAAGCTTTCAAGGAAAGGCAGAAATGACTCCTAAGTCTTTGCAAAGATGGGGAGAAAAAAGGCAGTAGCAGATTTTCATCCGTTGCATGGAATAATGTTTATGGTACATTGAAAAATTAAAAAGAAAACAGTCTGGAGAAGCATTTTTTTTAAAAATAAAAAATGTTTGAATGTCACCACTCACTCTCAGTAAAGATTTTATGTAGTAAAAGACTAGATGACTCACTGATCCAAAGTTCCAGCATCTAGGATGATGTAATAGAGGCGCTAAAATCCACAGAGAATAGAAATGGAGATCACACGGAGGTTTTTCAGTGGGGAGGGGGGAAGGGAGGGGAAGCATGGAAAGGGAAACGTACAGAGAATAAGAAGCACAATTGGTAGGCATAAAATAGACGGGAAGAAGTTAAGAATGGTACAGGAAACAGAGAAGTCAAAGAACTTATCTGTACAACCCATGGACATGAACTAAGGTGGGGGAGGGGGTAATACTGGAGGAGGGCATGCAAGATGGAAGGGAGATAAGGGGGGGGGGGGACTGTAAAAGCATAATCAATAAAATATACCTAAAAATAAAATAAATAAAATCCACAGAGCACTCAACCTGAAGGAGGCAGTCACAGGCTCCTACAAGTGCCGGCGGCATCATTACCTAATTGTTGAATTAATAAATGAATCTAATTTCAAAAAGTAGAGCTCAGAGTCAGGGACTCCCGAAGGAGTTGACCAGAGAGGAGCTAGTGACAACCACCCCCGACCTTTCCATCCTCCAACCCCTCAACCCCTTCCCCAACCTCACCTAGGTCTTACCTGCGGTGAGCGGCGGGAGCCCCAAAACCAGGACCAGAAGCATGCCCACAAAGCCGCACAACGTACAGACTGCTGCCGCCTCCACGTCCACGGCCATGCCTGTTTGGGCCTTGGTTTGGTTGGGTCTGCAGGGGTCCCAGCCCGGATCCCTGCCCACGTTCCTGCCGCCTGCCAAGTTTTTCCTACACAGCGAAGCGCCCGATCCTAATAGGCAATGGGCAGTACGCAGTGGGCGAAGAAATCTCCTTTCGGGGGGTGATGTGGAGTAGCTGACCTTCTAAATCTTTCGGCCCCTTCTACAATCCGATGCTGAAACACGCTGGCCCCGCCCCGCAACTTTCTAGAATTCCGTAGTACCGCGAACCCCGCCGCTGTAGCCACCGCTGCCGCAGCCTCAGCTGGGTTTTGCCAAGGGTAACACCTCCTTCCGGACCAGGCTGCGAGTCCTAGGCCCGCCACCACTGCTGGGGCTCCGCCCACCACCCTGCCCCGGGCCGATTGCAAAACCAAGTGGGAGTGGCACAAAGATCTTAGTAAGCTGCCAGAGGGTAGTCCCCAGGCTGGCATGTGCTCTATGGACTCTTGACTTCCTGGAGGAAAGATTTCATACTTGACACCACGTGACTTTGGGAGCCCCTTCATTAAAGCTGGGGACAGTGAAATAAGGGCATAGGGTGGAGGAAGCAACGAGAGGCTAGGTGGTTCTGCTTTGGCTCCCTACCAATGTTATAAAGCAAAGAAGTGACCCAAGGCAGGCTTAAGTTAGTTCACTAGAATGAAATAGAAAAGAGTTGACCTTGAAGACAGGTTCAGGGATAAGCCCAGGACAGCTGTTGCTGCCCACTGCCCCCCTGGTTGCAAGTCTCACGGGGACTCTTAGAATCCAGGAGAAAGAAAATAAAAAGTTCATTGCCCAAGAAAAGGCACAGCCATGTTCTAGAGCGAGGACCTGTTGGCATCCTGAGGGTTTTGATCTTCTGTGGCTGAGAATCTTAGGGGATTCAGCAGAACATTCATCAGCTTCCCGGCTGTGTTAATAGGCTAATGCATCAAAATGAACCCATAGGGAGTTTGGCATTATTCTCTGGTCAGCTACACTGCTTTACTTTTATCTTGGGCCTGCCTGGCTCTAGTCGGGTTTTTGTTATTTGTTCCCCTGACTCCATCCATCCTTGGGTTTGGCTGGCAAAAACGGCATTAACTGGGTCTCTGTTCTCCTTCTCCCCAACCGGGGTGACTTAAACTTTTCTGCGGTCAGGGAGGAGAGATAGAAACCATTTGTTCTCAGGTGTTCTTGGTTAGGGAAGATAAGATCTTATAATTCAATAGCTAGCTGTAAATTGGTGAAATTGTTTGTCTTTGTTTAATTATCTTGTCTCAGTTTCTGCATTCCACTTGCCAAGGAATTTTCCTAGCTTCTTACTATCCTGCCTCATATGATAAACTTACGTTATTTTTTTTTAAGCGTCCATTACTTAAACCAGTAGCTCAATTTACATCTCTAGGATGCTTCAGTCCAGTGCCTGAAAGCAGCCTCCCCAGCTAGACAGCTCTGCCCTGCTCCTGCTGGTCTGCCCCAAGTCATCCCACAGCAACCATTTACTGAACTCTGCCTGCTGCAGTCTATTGGGGGTGAGTAAAGCAGTCCTTAGCCTCAGAAATCTAATCAAGACCAGTACTGTTCAAAGCAGCTGCAACAAACCCTTTTGAATGAAAATGTCCAGCCCATTTAGGACTGATTTTTCTTCTCATTAAACTTTGTTTTTGTCCCAGCTGGTGTGGCTCAGTGGATTGAACGCCAGCCTGTGAACCAAAGAGTCGCTGGTTTGATTCCTGGTCAGGGCACATGCCTGGGTTGCGGGCCAGGTCCCCCAAGGGGAGTGCATGAGAGGCAACCACACGTTGATGTTTCTCTCCTTCTCTTCCTCCCTCCCTCCCCCACTCTCTCTGAAACTAAATAAAATAAAATCTTTAAAACAAAAAACCTTTGTTTTATAAAACAACTGACCTGTACTCTTCAAAAATATGTGTCATGAAAGACAAAGAAAGGCTGAAGAGATGTTCCAGATCAAGGGAAATGAAACAGATATGACAACTAAATGCAAAGCTTGATCCTGGATGAAATCCTACATCATGAAAAAATTACTATGGATAGTATTGAGACAAATGGTGAATACTACTAATATATGTTAGATTAATAGTATTGTAACAATGTTAAATTTCCTGAATTTAATCACTGTAAGATGGTTATTACAAAATCATGTCTTTGTTCGTTTTTTTTTTTTAATTGATTTTGGAGAGAGAGAGGAAAGGGGGCAGAGAGAGAGAGAGAGAAACATGGATTTGTTGTTCCACTTATTTGTGTGCCTTCCCTGACTAGGGACAGAGCCCACAACCTTGGGGTATCGGCACAACCCTCCAGCCAGCTGAGCTCCCCAGCCAGGGTTAAAGTCTTTGTTCTTAGGAAATACTCACATATTTAGGGTGTAGGATCACAATGTCTGCAACTGAATTCTGAAATACTTCAGTAAAATAAAAAAAGAATTACACAAAGAGAGAAAGCTTGAGCACCAATGTGGCAGGATGCTAACAATGGATAAATGTGGAAATGGGCGTACTAGAATTATTTGTACTATTGCTATAATTTTTTTTTTGGTTAGGTTTGATTTTTCCTTTCAAAGTTAACATTTACAACACACACCTATACACAACTAAAAGCAATGTGTGATCCTGGATTAGCTCTTGGCCTAGAAAAAAATTGTTAGTGGGAAAATTGGCAGAATTTGAAGAGTAGTTGGTAAAATTGTATTAATTTCAATTGCTTGATTTTAATTACATTGTAAGATGTTAACATTTGGAGAAGCTAGGTGAAGGGGATATGGAAATTCTCTGTACCATTTTTGCAAGTTTTTCGAGTCTGAAATGACTTCAAATTGAAAAGTTAGAGAAAAAAATTGAACACTCACATTCTAAAACTCCTAAGAAGGAAAAACATCATATACAGTTGACTCTTGAACAATGCAAGGGTTAGGGGTGCTGACCTCCTGCAGAGGTGAAAATCATGTATAACTTTTGACTCCCCGTAAACTTCACTACTAACAGCCTTCTGTTGACTGGAAGCCTTACTAATAACATAAACAATAGATCAACAAATATTTTCTATGTTTTATGTACTGTATTATTATAATTAAGTCAGCTAGAGAAAAGAAAACATTAAGAAAATCACAAGGAAGAAAAAATACATTTACAGTATTTATTGGGGAGAAAAATCCACATCTAAGTGGACCTGCACAGTTCAAAACCACATTGTTCAAGTATCAACTCTAGTTAGAAAATGACAGAGCCAGGGTCCTAACACCTAGTCCCTTATTAAATGGTTCTTGAATTTGAGTGGAAATAAATGTTTTCTCCATATTATACAAAAACTGGAGTGTGCATGTGTGTAGCTATAAATCCTCTGGAGTGACATCTAAATGCTGATAGAACCTTCAAAACATCAGTCGGGTTTCCTCTACCCAGGTTTCCAGAGTAGATTCTCTCATGTTGAAAAAAGTTGATGTGGTTGTCCACATGATTTATCAGCAGTTACCAAATTCATCCTCACATTAGGATCACCTGGAGATCTTTTGAAACATTCAAAGCCCCAAAGCCCAGGCCACACTACAGAAGAATGGAACCATAATCCCTGGAGACGGGACGAAGGCACCCGTATTTTTTTGAAGCTCTTAGGTGATTCCCATCTGCAGACATAGCTGGGAACCACTGTGACTTCCACTTCAATGCTATTGCAGGAAGAATGGAAGCAGGGAATGAATAAGGAGTCTCCTGGGAAGCCCTGGATGAGGGGCTCCTTCGTGGGTGAACAGTCTCTGAGGCGCCGAGACTCTATGACTCTGTAATATTAGTGTTTTGCAAACAATGCATTCTTTCAACAATTGTTAAATTTGTCTTTCCCCCCCAAAATTACAACAAATATTACACATTGTTCTGATGTTACATTTAACATAATTAAAGATGAACCTATACAAATAATTAGAATACATTCTGACAAATATTACACTGAAAGAATTTTCACAACATATAGTCAACAAGTGAACTCAAATATAACAAACACGTGTAAAGTCTGTGTCTTCTTGATTTAATTAAAATCCAATCATTTCCTTGTAGTTTTAAAAATAGTCCAATTATCTAAATAAGCCAAGAAGAATTAAGTACACTTAAGACTGCTAAAATTTTTTCAAAGTTTAAAATTAACAGAATATTTTTGGCCACGTATTTACAAAAGGTTAAATTTTTAATTCAACATTTAAATTTAAAAATTTTTGAAATCCCCTCTAATTAGCAACAACAAAGTTACGGTCTTTACAATCCTGACTTTAAAATAGGATATATAAATCACCATTATTAAATGGTCTTTATAACATAATAACTATTGATACAATATGGATTAAGCAGCATTGGTTTCCTTCATGTAAAGGAAAAGCAATAATGATAAAAAAGATTTTTCACGTTTAAATTCCAGAAGACAAGTTTTTCAGAAGATATGGAATAACTAACGATCTTCCCTCCAGACCTATTTTAGGCACAAGCTTACATACAAACACACACACATTCCTTCCAAAAATATGATATTTCACTTAGAGTCTATATTAATTGGTACATAGACAGATACTTTGAAATTTGCAAGGGCTTGTTGTGACTTCCGTGGGGGCTAATGGATGCTGGACTAACAGCTTCAGAGAAAGAAAAACCTTCACTGAGAAGGGGCTCCTTCGTCCACCTGGACGGCAGTATTTCAGCCTCCATTCTTGGGCCCTGAAACTGAATAGAGGTGCGGAGAGAACTATCCAGAAGTCACCAGAGCCATCACAAAAGAGTGAGACAGTCACTCGGGGCATTAACTGGCTTCAAAATGCCCTTAAAGTAAAGCACTTAGCCTCTATTCTATCTCTTATGTAAATGTTTTTATATAAATGTTTTATATAAACCTTTTGGAAACCCTACACCCCTCAGAGCTTTCTCCAGTGATCACGGCGGTGCATTAGAAATGCAATAATGGAGCCCTGACTGGTGTGCTTCAGTGAGTTGGGCATCATCCCACAAACCAAAAGGTCACCGGTTCCATTCAGGGCACATATCTGAGTTGTGGGGCCAGGTCCCTGGTTGGGGGAGTATGAGAGGTAACTTATCAATGCTTCTCTCCCTCTCTTTCTCCCTCTCTTTGCCTCTCTCTAAAAAATAAATTAAAAAAAATACAATAATGGAAAAGTCAGTACGGAAGTAGGAAAATGGGAGAGTACATAGAAAGAAAAGACCTTAATTAAAACTCAGATCATCCAGGCAAAAATAATGAAGGAACAATAAATGATGCTACTTCTCTTCTAATCAAAGATCGCTGAATTCATGTCCTGGTCTACTCCAAAAAAATTTTTTTCCCCTTTATTAACAACCGTGAGGTAGAAAACCTCTTCTGGGGTACACAATGTATTTTTTTTATGCTATTATTAAACATTACTCAATGCTATAGCATAAGAAGGAATCACTACACAAAAATGACAGTTTCTAATTGTTGCATGTGACAAAAATGCTTCAATATTAGAAAATGTTTAAAACATCAAAGGGAGTGGCATATTTGTTAAGGAAATTATCTACATGTCCTTAAAGGAAATGATCTCTAAGACCAATACTCGAATAAGGAAGTATTTACAAAGTACCAAACCCCAAAACAGAAAGAGTAAAATTCAAAAGTAAGACAAATTCGAATCCCTCAAACAACTGAAGGGTGGTCATCACAGACAGCAAAGCAGGTGAACAACACGGCACAAAGCAAACACGGCCTGGGCTGCACACGCCCTTCCCACTCCACAGCCAGAGGGTCAGAAGTGAGGCGAGGGACTTAACGAAGCGGCAGATACTCTCGTATCCCTAAAAGTGAACGTTTCAATAGACTAAGAAGGAACAAAAATAACATTTTAATACAGTGATTTACAGGGGGATGGCAAAGAACTAGATGAAGTTTTACTTTTTTCTCTCTCGACTTTAAAGCACTCAGAAAGTCGTAACTTTAAAATCACGGGGAAGATAAATCGTTACTCATTTTAAAATTCCTTGGCATGGCAAGATTATAAGAATTATAAAAATAAAACATTTTAACATTTTAACTACAAGATACACTTTCATAATCCTGGAAAGTCTTGGGAAACAGCACTAAGGATAAAACAAAAGGAGGTAAGAAAATTTGCACAGGAAAAGTCAAAGCTATTGTGTGCAATAGATTGCTTACCAATTCTGAACAAAGGAAAACTCGTTCACAAGCAGGTAGAGCCCTGAGGGCAACCGGAAGGGTGAGCATGTAGGGTAAGCACAGGCAAGGGCTGGCGATAACCAGGCAGGTATGTGACATTCGTCATCAAGAACGTGACTGACATCAGTTACAATGAATACTAAGAGCTCTGCAGGGAAAAACCACAGACATCAGTAAAAATGAAATGCAGCTGTTTTTCTGCCTAATTCTCCAAATACATTTAGTGATTCTAAATTATGCTGTTGTGAACAAATCTTTGCTAAAATAAACATACAGACACATCTCAAAGGATTTTTACTGCTACATCTACTTTGCAGTTTTCTTTAGTCAGAGTTAAATATTATAGTAGACCATCGTCTTTTAAAATGAAATTTTAATTATATAGACCTAAGTATCCTATAAAATGAACATGCCCCATGAAAATTCATATATAAAACAAAACCCAAGTCCCTGACACACCCCACCAAGTCCCCTAAAGCAGACTAGCATCTAACAGGGTGTGAAGGGTGGCACACCCCAAATGCAGAACCGGCGCTTTCTAACAGGGCCGAGAGAGTGCTGTCGGCCACTTTCCGAGAAATAATGCTCGCTCACGAGTGCCCAGTACTCACAGAACTACAGTTCCTTGTCTGTAAGTAATTTTAGCTAACAATTTTTTTAAAAAAATAATATGTTACAATAACTTGCTGGAAACTGTGAGGTATGTCTAGGTTAATAGCTCTCATATGTTTCATGCCCAAAAAGCATTTTAAGAAATTTCTGTAAGTTCTTCTCCAGTTACTTTTCAATTCGACCATAGTCCACCATCTAAAAGAGTGTACCTCGGGAGATACAGTAGTCAATACAAGGGTATTCCAGACCATTTTTAATATTTCCTATAATTTAAACAATAAAGATAGGAATTCTTTTCCATCACACAAAAAAATAAAAAGCAGCATTACTTGGCTGAGTGATTGCGGGGTTTTTAAGCTGAATGTAAGCAGAACTTTTCTAGATTGCTGTATTGAATTTCGGGACCCGTGATTTAAGAAAAAAAGTCTGAAGTATGTTTGGAGGAATATGCATTCATTATCCAAAAAAATTGTGAAATGAGGACTAAGAGTTTAAAAATTAGTAATGTGAAGAGAAACACTGTATAATTATGAGGTGTTAGAGTGGATTGGTTCACTTCAAAATTTTAAACACGCGTTCCTGTACCTCTGTAGTACAGGAACGCATGTAGTGCAGAGGTAGGAAAATTAAACACTGTTATTTCCCAACCTCCCCTGCAGCTAGGGCTCCAGGTCTGACTGGCCCAACAATCAGATGCACTCACTTGAGACTTGCACTGGGAACAGAGTCACGGGGACAGAGGCAGCGCACAAGTCATCCGCCTTTGCCCACACGAAGCAGGGCAGCCGTGGTGTGGTGGTGCAGGAGCTGGTAACTGTTCACATCTTCCTAACCCAGCAGGCACCTTTCCGAGATGGCAGGCAGCTTCTTGATTGTTCCAAAAGCAGCAGCTTCTTTGGCAGCCCTCTCTTGTGATGCACTTCCGAGAAGCTCAGCCTAGGTTGTCTCTTCAGCCCTCTTGAGGATGCTGTGAGCTCTCTATACCCCTTCACCAATCCCATTCGGTTTAATAGCTGAGGAAGATTCCATTACCCACAACCAAGAATCTTGACCTATACAGAATTTGGTGGCTAGAAGGTGCGGCAAGTAAAAGGATCTTAAATATGAAGTGGGCTGAGTTGAGAAGGTCGGGCTTTGGGCCATGGAACCTCATGCCAACCTAAGTTAAGGTATCAGAGAAAGTGGTGGTAGAACTCTAGCACGCGGGAGCTGCCTCAGCCTCTCTCCGCAAAGTCCTACAAGACAGATGCCACTCGGGCCGAGGCTAACAAGTCTGCAGAGATGGAAAGGTATAGAGCTTTGCTGAGGGACTTGTTGTCTGTCTACAAGACAAATGGACAGACTCCCAAATCTGGAGCCCTGAGGAACTGATAAAGTCAAGTACTACCACACTCCATAAGTAAAGGTTCTGAGGAAGCAGCTAAAACTTCCTTAACCTTTTTCAAGACCCTCCCTTAAGAATTTCCTCCCCAGTAATGGGAGCCATCCTAAGGAAAAAGATCAAATAAAGCTTGTGGTCATCCCATCCAAGCCTGTAGTGTGAATGGTCCCCAGCAAGGGCCATTCATTTAAGATCCCAGGGGAGAGGGAGAGCACAGGAGTCAGCAAGTAAATATGGTTTCTTTGTTAAAAACTATGCTTTGACAAGATCTTGGTGGTTACTCATGGAAATAATCGAAGAAAACAAACCAAATACAGACTAAGTTTTTAGGGCACTGTTTTGCCAAAAATCAAAATAAAAACCTTAAACCTGGCCTCTAATAGCCCGTAACTATCAAAGCAATCCCCAAGCCCCCAAACCCAAAATAACAGAAAGTGAAGTGCTACGACTGTCCTGCCTCCAGGAAAGGCGCCCTTTCCAATGCCCACTCAGATGTGCATTTAAAAATTAATGGGCAGTAAAGACTTCCAAGAGCGCAATGCCAAGAACCCCTGAGGACATGAGACAAGGGAGTTCCTCCCAGAAAGGTGAATCAGGAGTGGCCTGATAGGAAAACCAGGGAACATATTTATAGACAGAGCAGAGAGACCTTGCTCTGGACCAGTGATTGCATGGTTGCCACCTTCCCCTTTTCAAAAAGGTTCATTTTATGGCAGCTATCCTGCACCCATCCCGCCATTATGCGGATGGCACTCATGGGGCAGGTACGTTTTTTAGCTTTGTGGATGGCCGGAGATGTCACAGTCTTTGAGCCACATGTAATAATGGGCTGGATTTCGGTGGTTTCCTTTTGAGGTGGGGGAAGTGTTTTCTATGTTCCACAAGAGTGTACATAGATATTTAGGCAGCCAACAAGGCTGTCTAGGTTAAAATTAAAAGCTGCCTACCAAGCATTGTCTCTTCCCATCTTTCTTGGGCAAAGAACCCTAACTTTTAGCTGGTCACACTGCCGCAAGGATTTCTCAGCTTCCCTGGCAGCGAGCTGGCCACGGAGCTGAGTTTGGGCCAATGAGATGTAAATTCAAATGCTGTGTGATTCCCCAGGAAAACTGCATCAGGAAGCTGATTCAGCTGGAGAAGGTCCCTTTACCTGCCCTCTTCCACTGGCTCCAAAAGCAGTCCTGGAGAGTGGGGATGAGGTAACTTGAGGATAAAAACCATGCCGCGAGGAGAGCAGAGCAGAAAGACAGGAACTTGGACACCACCAACCTACAGATTTCTTTTACAGAAAAAGGGAAAATTCCTACTTAGTTTAAACCACTGTTATCTCTGGTTTTTGGTTATATGTAGCAAAACTGATCTTAAACGGCAGAGTAGACAGCAAAACTATGAATGAAAAATGATCTGAAGTGGTAGCAAAAGCCACTCAGTAGAAGAATTTCTAGCAGTTAAAGGTGCTGAAAGTAGGAGAAAGTCACTAGGGGACGCTGGGGGATGTGACGGTCTTCTCAGGAGAAGCATGATGAACACCAAAGAGACTTTTATTAAGAGAGGGGAGGATAAGCACTGATATTTTCATGAGTGAGAGCAATCTATTTTGAGAGCAACAGACAGAGCTTTCTCACTTAAATAGCTACTGATCCTTTCATTAGATTACGGCAGAAAGCCACTTGATTAAAGGCAGAAAGCCACTTGATTAAAGCGCTGAAGGAGAACAAAGCAAAAAAGGGGGAGGTATGAAAGTGAGAACAGGTACGGAGGTTTCCTTCCTGGTTCTGACGGATTTCAATCTTTGAATATGTGTGTCCAAAAAACATGGGTTCTCATAAAAAAAACGTATCTTCCTTTATTCCATATACACTTTAAAATATTTATTGAGTAGAGAGAGAAGAAGGGAGGTAAGATGACGACACAGATGTTGATTTTACGGTTTTCTTCCAAGCTCTGGTGGACTTCAGGCGTTAAATGACTGTTCAAAGAAAAAACATATACTCTCATTTTAAAGGTATCTTCCTTTATTCTGAATCTTCTTTTATATATAATATTAGTTTTTTTAAATATGCTTAGCTAATCAGAGATCATGATTAAAAAACCATGTTCAACACAAACCAAATGTAGGAGCTCAGAAACACACACAGTGGACCATTCTGCTTCTAAAAGATGTTATGGCAGATGCTGAAAAACTAAGTGAAATCTGGGTGTCTGACCTCTCGTCTTCACATTTGGGCAATTAAAGAGCAAGCTGGATTTTTGGGGCGGGTATCTGTATGAAGGCAAAGAGCCTCCGACATAAATCGTCCACATAAAATGGACCCGAAAAGCCAAGGTGTGCTCGCCAATACCACCTTTAGAGCGGACCAGCTCGGAACACTGGCAGGTGCATTTGAGAGGACCGTGTGCCCACACTGGGGCACCACAGCCGAGCTCAACCTCGGCCACTCGACTTGATGGGTCAATGATAAAGAGTCGCTTCACGGCCCTGGCCAGGTATTACTGCAGGACCTTGAGGGCCTCAAACAAGGCTGCTTTCTTTCTCCTGGTTGAAAGACATTTTGAAAGCCAAGATTCAAAGATGATAATGAGACACCTGGCCTGAAACTGGGTCCAGCAATGGTTAGGGAGGTGAATATAGATGAAGGCTGACCAAAGGACCAGGGTCCCTCAACTCGACCTCTCCCTGAGGAGCCAAAGCCTTTGCAGCAGAGTGGGTAAAATGGTCAGGAGGCGGGGAATAGAAGTTTCCGGGCTCTTTGACATGGGAGCCCCACTGGTGAAGCCCTGGCATGGGCTACAATTAGATTGAGAGAATGGAAAGCTGGTTGAAAGCTGGTTCACCCAATGAAAAGGTTGATGGGATTATGAACATTGGAATGTTTAAACAGGCTTATGCAAATAAACCTGTGTTTTCCTTACCTGCCTCTTTTATGGGACTGGATATTCTGCCTGGCTGGGGAATGCTTCCCCTACCAAGTGTTGTAAAACTAAAATTGTTAATAAAGTCGGAATGGAGGCTATGGTTAAAAATAAAATAAAATAAATAAAAAGGAAAAAACATGTTCTCTGATAATATCAATAAATGATAAGAATTATAAACAATGTTGAAATAAGTCACTTCATCATAAATATGGGTATCAAATTGTATAGCTGTTGAAATGTACAGATACATAA
>VMDR010027253.1:0-13655 GCA_007922815.1 Macrotus californicus | reverse complement strand
ACAAAAGAAACAGCTGACCCACAAAATGGCAAAGATATAGAAACCAAGAGCGGAAAGTGAGAGGCTTAGAGGGCAGGTTTGGGACTAAGATGCAATCAATTTGGTTTCAGAGAGAGGAAGGGTGATACTTATCCAGATAATAGAAGAAAATTTCCCTGATCTCAGAGGACTTGAATCAGCAAATTGACTAAACTGACTTAGTCTCCTGCAAGAAGGGTGGTCAAGTAATATTAAAATCAATCTCCTAGCATGAAGACAAGGACATAAATATTTTGTTGAATGAATGAATTTTATGTGTACTTTCTTATTTCCCAAGATTAGTTAATATGTCCACTATGCCATACAACCCCTTTTGTATCTGTAGCTGAATATTTCTACAGTCTTTTTAAAAAAATTTTAGTGGTTTACACTTTATTTTTTTTAATTACTTTATTGTTGTTCATTTACAGTTGTCTGCATTTTCCCCCCACCACTCCCCCCTCCACCCCAGCCAATCCCACCTCCCTCCCTTGCTCCCACCCTCCCTCTTGGTTATGTCCATGTGTCCTCCATAGTGGTTCCTGGAAATCCTTCCCCCCACTGTTCCCTCCCTCTTCCCCTCTAGCCATTGTTAGATTGTTCTTAATTTCAATGTCTCTGGTTGTATTTTGTTTGCTGTTTTCTTTTGTTGATTATGTTCCAGGTAAAGGTGAGATCATGTGGTATTTCTCCCTCACCGCCTGGCTTATCTCACTTAGCATAATGCTCTCTAGTTCCATCCATGCTGTTGCAAAGGGTAGGATCTCCTTCTTTCTCTCTGCTGTATAGAATTCCATTGTGTAAATGTACCATAGTTTTTTGATCCACTCATTTACTAATGGGCACTTAGGTTGCTTCCAGCACTTGTAGCTGAATATTTCTAGTGTGTTTCTCAATAGCAGGGGTCCCTGTGTCAGCCCTTGGTGGTGGATCTTGCTCCCCATGAACCAGCCACAGGCGAGACTATGGGTTGTAGGCTGTGGGGATCACACATGAACTTTATGGGGTCAGACAAGCCTCAATCCCAATTCTTTCTCTTCTCTTCAGTTACTCTGCAGTTTTAGAAGAGCAACTTCACCTCAGTGAAATTCAGTTTCTTCACCTGGTAAAGCAAATATTCATCTTGAATGGCAGTTGTAAAGATTACATTTGTTCATGTAAGTAGAATTCTTTTGAAATTTCTGACACATAACAGGCACTCAGTGAATATCAGTTATTTTATTTTTTCTTGTTTTTCCATCTTTTAAACTCATTTAATACATCTTCCTAAAAAAGATTCACAAAATGGGATAAACTATGTCATTCGGACATAACATAGCCAGGAAGAGCTTGGAAAGATAGAGGATCACAGAGACTCCAGATATCTTCCCACCCTTGGGTTGTTGCGGCTTTGGTGATGCAAAGGATAGCAAAAAGTGCACCTGTGTAAACAATGAATTTCATGCCAATTGAATGTATCCAAAGGCAAAATTTCCAATTCAGCAGTATTTATCAAAACTTCCTTTAGTGTTTATCTGAATATTCTTTGTGTGGTAGTCAACTGTATTCCATGTTTAATATAGTTTTAACAATAATTTATATCTCATAGTTATGATATTCCCTAGATGCCAATACTTAGTAAGATCATTGAATAATTAAAGTTTATCCCTTCCTCTCTCTCCTTTGTCTTTTAAAATTGTCACTTTGAATGAATCTTTAAAAACCTATTTATTAATTTAGTTTTTTTCAACAAATACTTAGTAGATATTTATTTTGCATTGGACCCTATTAACAGGAGGATTTCAAAGGCAAATTAAACATGTTCTCTGACCTTGCAAAACTAAGGGTTTAATGAGAACATAAGCAAGTAAATAATCAAATCAACTGTTAACATACATAGAGAGAAACCTAGGGTGCTTTTAACTCAGATCTGGAGAATTACAGAATGGGTGATCTATGAGCCTGGTCTTAATTAAAGGTTGGGTGTAGGGAGACAAAGTGAGTGAAGTAGAATGGAGAGATCCAAAGGGCAAAAGAAAGGTAGACATTGGCAGCAAAGGAATAGTGAAAGCAAAAGGTTGGGCATTATAGACAACACTGTAGAGTGCTTGTGAATGCTGATTAAAAATTCCTTACCAGAACCTCGTGGCATTGACTGTCCCAAAGGTCTGGGGTCCATGGTTCCTTGGCTATTTCTTAACCAGGATAGTCTGCAATTCTCATTCTATCTGACAAAGTTCCTTGAGATTTTGCTGTCTGGGGACATGTTCCCCTGAAGAGAGAATATCAGAATGGAATGAGTAGAAGCATGTTTATTTTTGAAAACATCATGCTTGTTTGTCCCCCATTGTGAATCACAATAGATTGAGTTCTCAAGGATATAGCCCTCCCCTCAACACCCCTCTCTATTTTCAATACCAAACACTGAATAGATCCATATTCCTCAGTCATACAGAGGGCATCTCCTTTTTAGGAGTCCATAAACTCCCCATCTATTTTCCTGGATCCATTCTCTTGGCCACCTTCCATTTCTTAAAACCTCCATTCTGCTAGTACCAGATAATATTTCCCATTTGGTTAAACATCTTTACTGTCCAGGGCTTACTTATCAACATATACAGAGTTACACTCTTGTTTCCATTTGCCACAAATTCTGTGGCTCAAACCCTGTACCCCTGTGCCTCGAGAAGACTTGATCATGGTCACAGATACACATTTTGGGCTTTTAAATAAACTTTCAGACCAAAGAACTTAATTAGTTATTCCATAAAAATACTTATTGGCCAGGAAAGTTATTTCCTCTTTATTTTGAGGTGTCGATGTTGGTTTATTTAAGACTAAAGGTTAAAAAGTGGGGGAGAGGGGAGAAAATAGAAGTGGATTTCATTATACTGATAATTTTATCAAAATTATGTGCACTTTATGCAAAGATAGTGTCATTTTTGTGCACAGAAACTATTCATTGAAGAGTATGTGTGTGTACACACAATAGACATTCCCCAAAGCAAAGAAGCAAGTAGACTCTGCTAATATAAGGCAACATTCCAAGTACAGAAGCATCAAGTGGGGTTTAAACTATGCATAGATTATTTTTAAAAGGGAAAAATTTGTTTTTTTAAGTTAAAAATTATAATCTTAGTATATATCTAAATCTAATTATGTAGTTCTGATAGCATTCTTCTTTTTGTGGGAAGAATCCACAATTTCTCTTTCTCTTATGCATTGCAGCAATTGTTCACATGCTCTGAAGCATCAAATGTTATCAGGTACATTTTTTCATAAGATTCAGGGAAATCATTTTGTTATTGTTTTGGTTGTGCCTATCGCCCTTGTACTTATTTTATCTCTTTACTTCGACTCCAGTTAAGTCTACAAGGCTAATCCATTAGTGCTCTTTCCTGCAAAATCCCAGAATCAGGATTGGTAAATTTAAAAAAATTTTCCATCGGCCTTTGTTGTTAATTCAGGAAAGTGGGAGATGCGTTTCTCTATTCATCCTGGTTACGGAAAAAAAAAGGCTAGAGCACTGAAATTTCAGTTCCAAGGACCATCTTTCTTCTTTTTATGCCTTCACTTCTGATTTTTTATCATCCAGCATTCACATTTCCTTCCCTCTATAATCCCCATTGTTTAGTTTATGAACAATGATCAGTCAGTAAAATCTTCAACTTGGTGGCAGACCAAGCTGTCCCTAAATGACCAAGACAGCTCACCATAACCCCACAAAATGTAGTGTCTATTACAGGGGACAATTTTCATAGACTTTACAAGAGATTATAAGTTTCTAGAATGGCATAAACCTGTAAAACAATGCTAATTTCCAAATGTTGGAAGGAAAAAACGAGGAGGTACGCTGAATACATCTAGATTGTTATCACTGTGATTTCAGGCCTTCTTAAGTTCAGAACCTCAGCAGCTCTCTCATCATGTTGAGGTTCATAGAGGTAGAAATGATGCTGATAGTGATTGTACTGATCAACGATAAAATAAGATTTTAGGGAAGAAGTGCTCCTTATTTTTAAAAAAGAGATGTTCTTGGATTTGGGAAAATTGGCAAAGGCCTCCTAGCTTGTCAAATAAATAAATGAATGAATAAATAAATGAATAAGACAAAATCCAGGTTGAAGGGCAATTCAGTCAAGCTACCCTAACATAGCCTGTATTTTTATCTATTCAAATGTGTTTGCCCTGGAGCCAAACAGCCAGCTGTGTTCTGCTGGGTGATGTATGAAGCAGAAAGAACACTGTCTAATTTTTATATCCAGTTGAGCCTGAAGTACCTTGAGATGGGGAGAGAGATGGCATGTTTCACTCCCACTCAGAAATTATTATTCATGCAAGAATCACTCATCAGCTATCCTGGTAGCCCTCCCTAATTCCATTAACCCCTCAACCACTGGGTGGGAAATAAGAGGGGCTTGTGACCTAATTAAAATTAATTGGTTGCATGCCATTTAAGGACGAACTTTTTGAGTTTTGTTTCATTTGGAGGGGGTGGCTGTGTTTTATTTATTTTATATGTCCTTTTTAGGCAGTGGTGAATACCCTCAAGCTCTCTTCTCATACATTTCTTACACTTTTAATTTATTTTGAAATAGTCACCTGTATTGGGGTTAAGTGCCTATGCAAATAAGGTATGTCACAGACTATTTAGTGAGCTCCTTAGGTAGAAAGCTCTCTTTGAAAGGCCTTTCTCCCTGGGCAGTTTAGCTCAGTCAATACCCCTCGGATTTTAGGGAATTCTGAGAAGGCATTGTTTAGATGTTTTGGTTTCCCAATCACTCCACAAAAACACCCATATAGAACTATTTAGAAATTATCTCAGAAGTAAAATCAAGGGCACAGGAATTGAACAAAGGGCTCCTTACCTTTAACAAAGACCAAACAAAGAATGGAGCACGGATTTATCTGGCCCAAGTCTAGATAATTATTAATTATTTTAACCTTACATTTACTTGATGGTGGAGTCCATTGAAATAATGTCTACAAGCTGTCCCTCTAGCACATAGAATTAAAAAGGATACTGAGGCCATATATATACGTAGATATATACATAGTGACATAAATTAAAAATCCAGCATAGTTGTCAGAGGGCACTAAACCAGATCTAATTGTGATGCAAGGTATTAAAGATTGTATAAAATACTTAATAGGTGCTAAAAACCTTTGTAAATTTTATAGCCATCTGTAGATAAGAACGTGTGGAAACTCAGATGTTAAAGAAGAATGGCATATGGGTTTGAAGCAATATTTCTTCTCTCCAGTTCACCAGACACCAGGAGCACAATGTGCCCGGGCTCGCTTTCCACTGTGTCAGGAGGTGAATGGCGAGAAGACAGAGCACACCACACTCCATCTTGGTTAGGTGTGCCATGCACCACTGCTAAGGGGAACAGAAATGACAGTGTTCAAGTGGAGTCAAATTCCACATGGACTATGTTTGCTGCAGTAGAAAACAGAGTGTCACTCTATTGGCTAACAGCATAAATTCTGGATCCAGAGTAATTGTGTTCAAATCTCAGATCCATCCCTGTGTGGCCTTGGGCCAATGGCTTAGCCTCTCTGTGCTCCAATTTTATTGTCTATAAATCATGATCATTATGACACCTATCTCATAGTTGTCCTGTGTATTCAATGAGTTAATATTTGTAAATAGCTTAGAACAGTGATTCGTACATAGTAATGTTATTTTTTAAACTTTTTATTTTGGAATAAGTAACGCCTTTTTAATAGCTGAGTGTATGTTATTTTTGTTATTGCTGTTGCCAATTTTAAGTCAGTGTTTTGTACTAAGTGAAGTGCCTTTAATTCACATCCCACCTCATTTTGTAAAGAAATCCATCACTGATCTATATTTCTGAACTGGAAAGGGAACAGATATCTGCTGAGTACTCACAACATGCTTGGACTTTTATGTATGTTATTATCTATTGTATTCACAGTAACCGATACGGCTATGATTAGTTCTATTTGTCAGACAAGCAAACTGAGGAAAACCTCGCTAATACTTCTTCCCTTAGTCTTAGTGTGAATGTATATTGAATGAAGACAGTGATACTTCCTATTTAGAACATCTGACTAAAGTGACTCATAAACAATAAAATCATACGACTTTACAGCTCTGAGAAGGAAATATCACTGTTTTCTCTGACAAGTTGGTCTGGCTTTCCGGAGTGTCCTGACTTAAATCAGCCAAAACAGTCACTTCTTATGGCATATACCCTCCCCAGTCCCCAGCTGGGCAGAGCAGGTCCCAGTGTAGTTCGTTGCCAAGGGCTGCCAGAGGGTCCTTCCTTGGCATCTCCCTCCTCCACAGAGACAGTGCTGCTTCGTGGCTTCTTTACAATAATCATAAATGTAGCCTCAAAAGGATTTGGGGTTCTTGTGAAGCTAGGGTCAGGGTCAGGGTTAGGGTTTGCTCTCTGACAGAAAAAGTTAGTGTGAGGTGGAGTGGTGTGGTAATCATGAGTTCTGCCCTCCTCTCTAGCATGTGACAGGGTTAGGACCTGCACCTTTGAGGTTAGGTGTGACCACGTGACTTGCTTTGGACTGTGAGAAGTGATACATGCCCCAACTCATGAAAGCCCTGTCAATGAGCAAGAAATTAATCATGCCGTTTTAGGCCAATTACTTTTAGGTGTTTGTTGGACAGCATAACCTAACCTATCCTGACCAATACAAGTAGTTCTGATATTTAGGGTGCGTCAGAATCCCATGGAGAGTTTGTGGTAACAGACTGCTAGGCTACATCCTAGAGATCCTGATTCAGTAAATCTGGTGTGAGGCCTGAGAATTTGCATTTTAACAAGTTTCCTGGTAATGCTGATGCTGCTGATCTGAGGATCACAATTTGACAACTGCTGGGTGTCCCTACTCTGTGATGAAAACAAGCTTTTCTCTGCTGCTTTCCTGGAGCCCTCTTGTTTATACTCCCTCAGCATTTTGTTCATACCATTATTGTAATATATCATATCATACTATATCATAATAAAAGCATAAATCATCTCTTTTAATTTTTGTTCAAATAATTTATAACTTAATATGTAGCCACTGGGAACATAGGCATGGGAACAGGTAGAATAAGCTCTCACAGATGATAAGTCACTTAATTGGTGCTGAAAGGCTGGCCGGAATGAACTCAGTATCCATGCTTTTTATTTCATAAAGCTGCATTGGGAAGGGCCACCACATGACTTGTCATTGGCTACATGCACTGGCTGTATGAGACATTCCTGGGGAGATGAAGTCTTGTGAGCATTCGGGTTAGGAGGTGAGGGATTGAGATAAACATTTGATTACTACATCTGCTTTATTCTGAAGGGTGCTCAGCTGGAGACTCCAAGAATATAATGGGACAAATCACATGCATTATCATTTAATCTCTCAGTAAGGAAAAAATTATAGACTTCTCTGAAGATTGCGTTTCTCTATGAAACTGCATTATTTTGGTAGCTAGGCTCTGCCAGGACATGAGCAGTTTTTGCAATTGATAATGAGGACAAAGTGTTAATGCACTTTTATCACCTGAGCAGTTTCCTCTGTTGTGAACATACCCCTTGGTGTCAGTTCTAAAGGAATCCACTGCTGCATCCTTCACGACTGGTTTTTACTGTTAACAGTGAAGCACTCTGAAGGTCAGCTCTAGTCTCCAATGCATACAATTCTAAATGATTTCTGGTGGAACCAGGGAATTATTACGGACTTGAAATAAAATAACTTCCATTTCCCCAGGAAAATCTGTTGTGACTTTCTTTTGTTCTTTTCATTTTTGCCTCTTTCCTTCTTTTCCCTCCCCTGCCCCATCCCCTCCTCTTCCATCCCTTGCCCTCTGCTCCCCACCTCTCCCCAACCTTCCCTTCTCTTGCTCCCTCTCTCTTTTTCTTGGTCTCTGTCTTCCTCCCTCCCTTCTTTCACTCCCTTTTTCCTTTCTTCCTCTCTTTCTTTTCTGTGATTAGCATTCACCTGCATTTTTTTCAGTGGAGGGCCTCTTGGGATATTTTTTTTACATTCATTCAGCCTCACTTCACCTCCTATCAAAGGCTGGGGGAGACTTACCTAATTGAATAGCCTTGATACAAACCATATGTTAGAGAAGCTGAGCTCTCCCACTGGTTTGAGAGAGAATAAGACTGTTCTCAAATCAATAGTTAAACAGTTTATGATCAACAAGACTCCTGCCTCTCAGGTTACTGATCCTTAGCATTTCTTTAAGGCAATGGTTCTAAAACCTAGCTGCTTAATAAATGCACATGAGACACTTAAAAATGGTAATGCCTAATGCTTGCCTCCACCCCAAGATTCAGATTCAATTAGTTTGGACTGGGACATGGGAATCAGTATTTTAACAAACAAACAAAAACAATTAAAAAATGACTCTCGGTGATCACAATTGCTCTAAGCTGTTGGTCCGTGGGCGTGCTTTTCTTCTCCAGCGCACTAGTGATAAGTGACACACTGACCTGAAGACCAGCGAGTTGCTAGAGAAACTAGGAAAGGATCTGCCTCAGAAATGCTCAGTCCAACAGTTCTCAAAGTGTGGCCCCTGGACCAACAGTACAGCATTGTCTGGGAATTTGTTAAAAATACAAATTCTTGGGCCTGACCCCAGAACTCAGGATGGGGACCAGCAATCCACATGTTAATAAGTGCTTCAGGGGATTCTGATACCCTCTGAGGTTTCAGAACCATTGTGTTGGACCTGATTACTCAAAAGGGGATTCTGATCTTGACATCATGTCTGAGCCTGTTAGAAATGCAGAGAATCAGGTCCTACTTAAGACTTAACAAATGAAAACCAACATTTTAGAAAAGACCCCTGGTCATTTTCATGCATACCCAAGTTTAAGAAGCACTGTGTTAAATAAAGGAGTATGCATATTTTTTTAAAATTCCACTGGTCCCTTTTCAGGACGTATTGATGAGAGCAACACTGGCTTTTGTGACAGATAAATTCAGAAATCAATGGCTTAATGCAATGACAACCTATTCATTGTTTAACTTGAACTCTAATAATCAGTGGCAGCAGGAAGCTATGTTCTCCAGAGTCAGGGCCTGAAGATGAGAGACTGCTGTTCTCAAACTGGGCTTCTGAAATCTCTCTGACACTGGATTCGTCAGCATCAGCATCTGGTGCACAAGTGGGAAGACAGAGTGAAGGACCCCCTGGGAGCCTTCCTTGGTACTGGCCTGGAAGTGGTGTATATCATTTTTCTCCCACATTCCATTGGTCAAAACTCAGTCACACAGTTCTGCCTGGATGCAAGGGAGGGCTGCGAAGCAGAATCCCAGCGTGGGCACCTGCTAGCCAGCAACAACTTTCCCACATGTGCACACGAGGGCAACAGAAATCTTTAGCAACTAGTTACCAGGTTTTGCCACATTATGGGTTCCAAAACTGACCACTCAGGGAGATATGGGGCTGATCCTACTTACCCAGAATCACTCTGGCAAGCAAAGCCTTGTTCTTTACAATTACTTGTTTATATTTTAGTGTGGATTGTAGACAACCTGCCCTCCTCCCCTCCACATGGTTTTTAAATTTTAAGTCTTCTTAGATATCAGATTCGGAAGCTAGTTTTTATAAAGATTCAGATACAATGAAAGTATATATAGGTATAAATCATTTAGGGTAGAGGAAAATGCAAAGCAGAGGGGTACCTTATTGGCCAATGAATGTTAACTGAAATTAGTGTTTACCAAGCACATTCACATTTATTACACATTAGATACAACAACATTATTAATTCAGTGTTATTGTCTATAGCTTTCATAAGAGGAAAATGAGTCCCAGAGAGGTTAAAAAACTTTTCTGGGGTCACAAAGCCAGTAGACCCAAGGCTTCATCTTCAAAGTCTATTGCAAAACATGGCACAATTGTAAGGATTGACTTAAAGGTACCCTCCATCATCCCTCACTCTTGGGGTTCACACTCTCATACAAACCCCTTTCCTTGAGTGTAGTCAGGACTTGTGACTTACCTTCTAACCCGTAGAATGTGGCATTGGGATTAGAATATTACTCCGATCATATGCTACATAGACTGACTTGTCAGCAGACTTGCTGGAAAGTCTCTCTCTCCCCATTGCTGGCTTTGGGAAATAAACTGCCGTGTATCACAGAGGCACTAAGAAATGGACTCTGGGAAGTAGGTCCTTCTCCAGTTGAGCATCTGATGAAAACTCTGCCCTGGTCCACACCTTGACTCCATATAGCTTGTAAGTCTAAGCAGGGGATACATCCAAGCTGTGTCTGGACTGCTGAACCACAGAAACCGTGACATAGTAAATGTGTGTTTCTGTAAGCTTCTAAATTTGTGATTTTCAACTTTCAGCTGCATTGGATTGTACTTTTATGTAGATTAGACACACCATACTTTTTATGGCCCAATTAGCTCTAATCTGACAATTACGTCATTGCTGGTCCCATGCATGTACAACTGTATTTTCTGCATTCACTTATTTATAGAAGATATAAAATGATTTCCAATTGCCATATCTGTAATAACCCAGGCATTTGGCATTTCATCAGTAGAAGAAAAGGATAATTGGCTCTATCTTTGTTATAATTTCTTAGCTCAACTTTCCAACAAACACATGGAAATTACTGGTAGTGGATTCTGAGTCCATGATGCTGTGGTCCAGTTCATTTTGACCTCTTTATCAGAAATGCTATCTCATTAATAAACAGCTATTTAGAAAATTCCATAAAATATTATGAGACATTGCCTGTGTGTTCTGTTATTATTTTAAACCCTTAACAGAGTCCATTTTGACTAAATACCTGAAGTATAAGGGCTTTGATCAAAGCTTTGGTGACTTTCCGTGCATAAGGAGTTTCTTATGGCCTATTCATCTCAGAGGCTGTGAAGAAACCATGAGAAGAGAGGACCATGGAGAGGGGAGAGGGAAAACAAAGAAAGAAAGTTTGGGGTTCCAGCTAGGGTGAGGAGAAGAGAAGCACAACCCTGAGTCTAGGCTGCCTCCCTCTAGTGCATTTGGAATATTTTGCTAAAACCAGGAGGAAGATAAGTAGAAGGATGAGCAAAATAAATTGTGCTTGGTTCAAATAGAAGGCAAATTCTTCTATTTTCACCAGCAACCATCTCTAAGCTGAAGCCAGTACTTGCATAATATGTTGTACATATTTTTAAAAGCTTATGCATTTTTATACTTTGTAAAAAAGTAAATTAGCTTTGTTAAAAGTTTCCATTATAGGATTCCTTTAAAAAGTATCT
Source organism: Macrotus californicus (assembly GCA_007922815.1). Lineage (NCBI taxonomy): Eukaryota > Metazoa > Chordata > Mammalia > Chiroptera > Phyllostomidae > Macrotus > Macrotus californicus. The sequence goes on along the minus strand of VMDR010027253.1, from coordinate 2,425 downwards.
ACATCAACAGACTGACGGTTGAATTTTTTTTTGTATATGAAAACCAAAAAGAAAGTTTTATTCTCTTTTACGTATTATAAATTTCATGAATGGGATACTGGCTGCACCATACATAGCACTAAGATTAAGACCAAGTATTTTCTCCTTGATGTGTTCTTTCATTTATTATTATGTTAATCCTACTAGTATTTACTGAGCACTTACTATGTGCAACCTGCTGCCAATGTGGCTTAGACCGGGGGTTGGCAAACTACAGCCCATCGCCAAATCCAGTCTGCCACCTGCTTCTGTATGGAAAGTTGCATTGGAACATAGTCCTGCTCAATCTTTCAAATATTCTCTGTGGCTGCTTTTGCACAAAGATGGAAATATTTACTAGCTCTTCCTCTACAGAAAAAGTTTGTGACCCTTGGCTTAGGGGATCAGAGATAGTGTGCCTTGCTCAGTTTCCTGATCAGAATAATAGGGACATAAATGTCTACCTTGTCCAACTTAAAATATTCTTCTGTGTATGAAAAGTGATATTTTGACATATAAAGTGACAATATAATGAGTTCATTTATTGGGAGCTTATTATGAGTCAGGTGTTTAGCTCAGCCCTTTATATATAGATCATCTCACTGAGTCCTCACAAGATAGCAGCTGTCATGGGTTCCATGTGACAAATGAAGACATTGCGGCATCAAGAGCCTAATTGATGCAGCTGTAGTGACACTGCCAACGAGCGCAAAGCCTGGCTCCCCAGCTCAAGGAGATCCGTCCTCAGTTCCTTTATGTGTATGGGGAGGATCAAGTATCCCCATCAGCAGGGTTGGGGTATAGATTACGGAATGGATGCAAAAGACAGTGTGAAGACCTAACAGCCCAGAGCAATGACACAATAATACCTGAATGTTTCAGAATAATTATCTTGAAGGATTATTTTACCACAGCCACTCAATAAATGTATTTAAATATATTTGAACAATTATTCCCTTTGAGTGTGTTTGTTCTTTATGAGAGGTTAGGTCCAGTGACATAAAAGCAGTCTTATAAATTATATACAAATGATGGGAACTCATGTGCTGTTGCTGTAGCATCTGAATGTCATAAATTCCGTTATTTAACTCACTCAGTTCTGCGTGTCCAACAAAGTATTGGAGGCTACACGCTTTCTGTAGAATGCTCAATATTAAATGCTCCATTTTACATGTTATACACATCTTAAAATGCCATATACTGTGAAAGATATTTGGGGAAGGAGGAGGGAGTGGGCAGGTAAGTCATACCCCAAATGATGAATCACTCCCTGTTTAAGTGCTGTTCTGTTAATTCAAGTGACATTTTGACAATAGCATGCTGTCAGTCCAATGGTTTGACCTATACAACAACCTCTAATTATTACTAATTAAATAATTAATTATTCATAGAAGTGCATGCCATTAGCATAGCAGAGATGTGTTAGAATATGAGTTATATGGGGTTTATGAGTCTACAGAAAATAGATTCTTTAATAAATTAATAAAGGGGCTCTGGGGTTTCATTAAAAGGTGGCTGGAGGGTGTGCTTGCCTGTTTCCAAGGAGACCACAGGTGGTTCGTTGCTTTTTTTTTTTTTTAAGTTAAACTTGTTTGGGCTAGATGATTTTTTTTTCACCCTTTTCTCACTGCTCTGTCCTCAGGCAGAGAATGGAACATTTTAATGAAACCCCTGTTGTCTTCATATCACTTTGATCCCCTTGTGTTCTCTCCAGTCTACATGCTGGCCAGTCGGATGAAGGGTTTCAGATTTTCCCCCCAGTATTAAAAACTGTGGCATGCCCTCCATGAATAAACAATATTGTGGTGGAGGCCCAGTAAAGAGAAAGGCAGTGCAAACAAAGGGATGGAGGAAAATGCATAAATTCAAATGACATGGGCCTCATTTACCCATTTAATTACCCTGACTCCTGACTCGGATAGCCACTGTGATTATTTTTCTGGTTAAGCTGATTTACAGAACTTAGAGAAAAATAGGCTCATCTATTTTTCACTCCCTCAACAATCTCTTTGCCACATGGAGTTCTGCTCCTTCTTTATCTCTCTGTAATAATGATCATGGTAATATTAATATCTTCCAGCACTGCTCACTAAATGGTGATAAAAATAGTAATATTAATGCTTTCTAACATCCCTTCTTGATGCTCTGAGGCGCATTATAAATTCTGTCTTTGTTTAAGCAGTGGGGAACCCACAAAATATCATTATGATTATCATTAGAACTCAAGGGCACTCTCTGGAATCTGAAAACTAAGTAGGGCTAAGTCAGCAAGCATTCCAAGGCCATGGATGAAACGAAAAATGAATAAAATAGATTTTTTATACTGTTTCAACATTTGACCTATTTTGGAAGAGATACCTTTAAATGAAAAATACCTGCTTACTATTTTCAGAAAAGATAGAGAAAA
>VMDR010027252.1:0-13653 GCA_007922815.1 Macrotus californicus | reverse complement strand
AGAAATATGGAATAAAGTTACCTAAAGTGATAAAGAATACATTTTTAAAACTTAGAATTTCTTGAGTAAATGCAATTCATAATAAATCAGTTCTTAATTAATCAATACATTTGTTGGGCATTTATTAAATAAAATTTATTAAATATCTATGTGCCATTTAATGCTGTCCATAAGGAACACTAACTAGTGGGGGAAACAGGCACTAATAGAGATAGTTAAAAATAAGATAGTAAATGCAATTCATTCATTCATTCTGTAGTGCCTGTGGTGGGTGGTAGATATACAGAGGTCAGAAACAAAACAGAACAAAACCCATGCCTGATTCTGTTCCTCATGGAGCTTAGAGTGTGATGAGAGGCATTAAACAAATAAGCATATAATTAAGAACTATGATCACTTTTACAAATGAACACAGCTGGTACTATGAGTGAGATTAGGGGGATCTAAGTGAGACTGGGGACATGAAAAGGTTTCCTGAGACTCTGATATATCAGTTGAGGCCTGACAGATGAGTAGGAGTTCAATGCACAGAGAGTCGGGGACAAATGATCTAGGCAAAGGGAGCAGCTTGCCCCTTAGGCCCTGGGCAAGAATGAGCTTGTCTGTTTTGAGAATCTTAAGGCCAGAGATTGGTGAGTGAGGGTGAGAATAATGGGAGCTGAGGCTGGAGAGCAGGGCAGGGCCAGAGCATTTAGAGCCTGGGTGGCCACCTTATTGTCAGTGTAGAAAAGTTAATGAAGAAGTCTCTGACATGACCTATAAATATGACTTTAAAAAAATCCCTCTGGCTGCTAGTCAGCAGAAGAGGGGCCAATGGAATTGAGAAGATCAGTGGAAAGACTACCACAGGGGTCAGGTGGGAGATAACATTCAAACTAGGTAAGAGCGGTAGGGAGAGGAAGACATGGGTGGATCAGAGATGTGTTTTGGAGATAGAATGGACAGTGGTAGGTGATGTGGTGGAAATGAGGGCAAGGGATGTCAGGTGTCAGGAATAACAACGATAGACATACACAGAGGGCATTATTGGTCCACCGAAGAGGAATTCCCAACCCAGTCTGATTTGGAGCAGAGAGAGGCTCAGAAAGAACTTACCTGAGTTGAGACTTAGAGAATCAATCAGTTAGGCAGGCAAGAATAGAAGGTGTAAGTGAGGTGGTAAAGGTTCCAGGAAGAGGGGAACCTGGGTGATGGCAGGGAGCAGGGAAGTGTGTGTGGGGGGAGAAGGAGGGGTATGATATACCATAAGTGGTGTGGTTTTGTTGAATTATAAACTGTGAAACAGGACTTCCAGCCAAGATGGAGGCATAGGTATATATACTGCCTCCTCATACAACCAAAAGGACAAAAAAACAAACAAGCCAGAACTGTCAGAAAATTGAACTGTATGGAAGTCCAACAACCAAAGAGTTAAAGAAGAAACATTCATTCAGATTGGTAGGAAGGGTGGAGACAGGCAGCTGGAGTGAAAAGAACACGAGGCAAGGTGGCAGCTGGGGGACCCCGTGGGCTGGCAGAGCGGGTGGTCCCACATTTGCATGAGGATAAACTGGGAGGGTACAACTGGGGAGCGAGACAGACTGTGCAACCTAGGATTCCACTGTGGGAAAAGAAAGTCTCAAAACCTTTGGCTGTAAAAATCTGTGGGTGTTGCAGTGGCGGGAGAAACTCACAGCTTCACAGGAGAGTTTGCTGGAGAAACAGGGCCCTAGGATATGCACAAAACCACCCACCTGAGAATCAGCACCAGAAGCGCCCAGTTTGCTTCTGTGTAGCAGGGAACGTGATGGAAAGCTGGTGAGATCCAAGCAAGCGACATTGTTCCCTCTCAGACCCCTCCCCCACAGACAGCGCCACAACTCAGAGAAGTGAGTTGCCCTGCCCTGATGAGTACCTAAGGCTCCACCCTTTACAATGTAACAAGTGCGCCAAGACAAAGAAATATGGCCCAAATGAAAGAACAGATCAAAACTCCAGAAAAAGAACTAAGTGACGGGGAGATAGCCAACTCATCAGATGCACAGTTCAAAACTCTGGTAATCAGGATGCTCACAGAAATGGTGGCGTATGGTCACAAAATAGAGGAAAAAGTGAAGGCTATGCTAAGTAAAATAAAGAAAAATAGACAGGGAACTAACAGTGAAGGGAAGGAAACCAGGACTCAAATCAACAATTTGGTGCAGAAAGAAGAAACATTCTACTGGAACAGAATGAAGAAACAAGAATTCAAAGAAAGAAAAAAAAATGAGGAGAGGCTGAGGAATCTCCAGGACACCTTTAAACATTCCAATATCCAAATCATAGGGGTGCCAGGAGAAGAAGAGCAAGAAATTAAAAATTTATTTGAAAAAATAATGAAGGAGAACTTCCCCAATCTGGCAAAGGAGATAGACTTCCAGGAAGTTGAGGAAGCTCAGAGAGTCCCAAAGAAGTTGGACCCAAGGAAGCACACACCAAGGCACATCATAATTACATTACCCAAGGTTTAAAGATAATGAAAGGATCTTAAAAGCAGCAAGAGAAAAGAAGAGAGTTACCTACGAAGGAATTCCCATCAGACTATCTGCTGATTTCTCAAAAGAAACCTTGCAGGCAAGACAGGGCCGGAAAGATATATTCAAAGTCATGAAAGGCAAGGACCTACATCCAAGATACTCTATCCAGCAAAGCTATCATTTAGAATGGAAGGGCAGATAAAGTGCTTCCCAGATAAGGTTAGGTTAAAGGATTTCATCATGACCAAGCCCTTATTATGTTGAATGTTAAATGAACTTATCTAAGAAAGAGAAGATTATCAAAACTATGAACAATAAAATGATAACAAACTCACAACTATGGACAACTGAACCCAAAAACAAAAACAAAACAAATTAAGCAAACAACTAGAACAGGAACAGAATCACAGAAATGGAGATTACATGGATGGTTATTAGCCATGAGGGGTAGAGGGGAGAATGGGGGAAAAGGTACAGGGAATAAGAAGCATAAATGGTAGGTACAAAATAGACAGGGGAGGTTAAGAATAGTATAGGAAATGGGGAAGCCAAGGAACTTACATGTACGACCCATGAACAGGAACTAAGGGGAGGGAATGCTGGTGGGAGGGGGGTGCAGGGTGGAGGGTAACAAAGGGGAGAAATATATGGGACAACTGTAATAGCATAATCAATAAAATATATTTTAAAAAATAAACTGTGAAACAAGGAGAGATGTGCAATGAGTCAACAGAATGGGTCAAAGACAGATCTCGTAGGGCCTTGCTGGATACTTCAGGAACTTACGTGTTATGTGTTATAATAGTTTTATTCAGGAGCTTATCCAATTTGTAATTTAGAGAGAATGGTAGCCATTTCAGAGTGGTTACAGTAAACTAGGCTTGAACTGGGGTAATACACCAAAGGCAGCCTGGAGCAGATAACGCTAAAAAACATGTGCAGATAAAAGGTAAAATTGGCAGACTTTTGTGACTCATCGGATATTGCAGGAGGGGGGGCGGGAAGAAAAGGGGGTTAATGTTGAAGTTGAGGTTTCTAGCTTGGGGGGCTGGGTAGAGAACTCAGGTCTGGGAGCAGACTGTGGGTATGTGCAGGGGTGTGGGAGCATGAGGAGTTCAGCGTCAGTGTGCAGGGGAGTTCGAGAAACCCCATTGAATACAAAAGGTCAAGGAAGCAACCAGGCAGTCCTTAAGTGTCTGATTTGTGCAAGCTACTGTGAGTGCTGTGAGCACTAGGAGTAGGGATTTCAAATCTCATCTGCAGATGAAGCATCGAGGTGCAGAGAGACTGAGATTCTCTGTGCTGAAGGTCACTGTACTCATAAAGGTGTAGAAGTAAAGGTCACTGAGCTTATGAAGACTGTGGCGAGGGAGAAGGTAAAACACACGCGTGAACACCACCTAATACACTAAATCTAATCTGTATCTAATCTGAATTAAATCTAAGTTGTATAGTTGTAACAATGGGTGGTGAAGACATGTGAAAGCATAAGAACAGAGTGGCTGGGAACATTTGGGGCTCCCTATGGGAAGTACGGTCGCACGGCATTAGGACCATTGCAAACGGCAAAGGTGGTTTCTTGCTTACATGTCAGGGCTGTATTGGGTTTTAACTCTCTTCAGATATATTATATCCATGAAGATGAGTAAACGAAATTGGGGGGTTGGTGGTTATTTGTAGTCCTTTTGTGTATGTTCCAGGCAAATAGTTCATTGTGCGTTTTCAATTGGGAGAAAACCCCATTCTGTTAGTATGTCCAGTCTGATTCTTTAAATAGTTTCCATCATTCTTAGGAACCTAATTTTTTTTTTTTTTGGAATGGAAACTGATCAGAATATGACTACATAAGAGAAATCACAGCAGAGTTGAGCAACACAGTTTCCTGGGCTGGAAAAAATTCATATAATCAGTAATGTTAAAGCTTACCCGTAATTGGTACACAGTGGCCCAATGCCAATGGCCATGGGAAGTGCTCCCACCCAACTACCCTTTTGATGGCACCTGACCCCAAAACTGAGGAGAGAGCCAACCTATTGGACCAGGATTTATACCAAACCTCATTGGTAGAGTCACTGCAGTTGCCACTGGCCTAAAGTCCTTGAATGCCAAAGACTTCGTGAGATGGCATATCTCGGTACCACAAGGACATCCAGCATGCAAACTATGGATTTTAACACTTGTTTTCAACATACTTTATCACTTCTGGAATGATTGGTTGCCAGAATACTGGTGATCCCAGCTTTTAAATGCCAAGAGTTTAATTTAGCCAAGAATCTTTTGTAAGCTTTCAATCCTGACCTTCTTAAACAAGTCTGTTTCCATCCTCTGCGTTCTATAGAGGTAGAGGAAAATTTAAGGCTAAAATGAAGACAAAATGTCCTCTAGAGCTAAGCCTACCTACTTGCTTCCATGTGTTAAGTTGATCCACATGAATTGGCTGTTTTTATAGGTAAAAATAGTTTGAGTGTCAGCAGTTTTATCTGGTTCAACAAAACAGTACTGAAGTCATTGCAGAAAACCAGCAGCCTGCACTTTTCTTAAGAGCTTCACAAAAAGCTCTTCCTAACTTCCTTTGGCAGCCCCTTCTATTGTCTTGGAATTTGTTCATTCAGGAAATTCTTACTATTGACCTAAATCCCTCTTGAATTAATTAAAGCCATTTTACTTCTCTTGTCCAGAAAGAGAATTGAAAAGGACAGCTTGTCATTGCTTATTTGAACCCCCTTCATCATTTGGCGGACTGTAATGAAGTGACCAGTCAGTCTTCTTTCTCCAACTTAAATAAAGTTACATTAGCTTTCCCTCAAGGACCTATTCCCTTTCAATTTTTACATACTGCTAGCAAGGACAGACCAGGTACATGAACTTGGACAAGCGCTTAATATTTTTAGGACTCAGCTTCTTTGTTCCCAAAATGAGGATTTGGAAAAAAATCAAATGTTTTCCAACTGCTCTGAAGATCTTTTTTAGAGGATTCTTGGAAGGGGCATAGTTTTGTGTGTGTGTGGGGAGGGGGGGGTGAGGTGAGAGAGAGAGAGAGAAGGCTGAGTTCTGGTCTACTCTTTTTGTACTGAAAAATACTTAAATTTTTAAATTTTAATTACATTTATTGGGGTACCACTGGCTAAAACATTATATAAATTTCAGTTGAATAGTACAATATCTGTACACTCCACTGTGTGCTCACACCCAGTTTTTTCAACTTACACATGTTAAGGTCTCCTTTTGCTTCCTATCCCTCTCCCCTCTCCCCTTCACATGAATACACACACACACACACACACACACACACACATTCACAAAAGGGAAAATACAGATCAATCTCTTATAAATTGCATTAAAAATCTTAAATTATCAAGCAAACTCCAAGAGCACACTTAAAGAATAACATACTATGATCAATTTAAATATAAAAAATCATCTACTTACAATTCATTAATATAGTGTTAACCTAAAAACAAAAAACCAAAGTGAGAGGAAACAAGCATTTATCTGAGCTCAAAGAATTGTAATTCAAGGGCATAGATTCGGGCAGAAACTCAAGTTATGTCCAAATTACAGAGTGAAGGCAATGAGTTTTTATGAGAAAGGAAGGAAATGATTACATAAATAGAGGAAAGAAATTTCTATTGGTGCTAACAAATTGAGTTATTCTTTAACAATACATGGCTGATTACTGATTCTATCTTCAGAAAGAGTGTCCATAATCTGCAGTCCCGTGGTCGTGATGTCTGCTTTCCTGTTGTAGAAATGTTTGTGAGACAATGCTGGTTTGGCCCAGTCCAAAGCTCAATCTGCCCAGTTCAAATGTTCCAAAGGTCCAAGGAGCAAGACGCACATGCAGTTCCCCTGGAATGGCTGCTCTGGCTACGTTTTAGAATGGCTCCGCTTATGTCAACTTTTCATGGCACGATGTCTCTTGATGACAGGGAAAACTCTTATAATAATCTCCAAAGATGCCGAAAGTGAATTCAATAATTTTAATGTTCATTCTTAATTTTAAAATAATCTCTGAATGAAACAGGATTAGATGGACATTTCCTTAGCCTGATTTATATATATGTATCTTAACCGAGAAGCTTGCCACATGGCTAATGAGGAATCACTAGACACAATCCCAACAGAGTCTCACAGAGAAAAAAATGTCTAATTTTACTCGTATTATCTAACATAGTTCTGGAAGTACTAGCTGACAATTCTGAAGAAGTAACACATTGGGAGATCTGAGCAGCATAGCAGTTCATGGCAGAGGATACTTTTAATACAAAAGAAGATGGCTTATGCTATTAGTTCTCTGTGGTTCAGTTCTGTGCCGTGACCTTGGCTTATTAGTGGGATGGTCATACTAACTGGAGGCCTTCTGAAAAACTTGGTTGTATGAAACCTCTTCCTGGCCCATGGGGAATTCTGTGCAAGAGGCTAATGTGTTTTTAAGTTCCACTCCCTTAGAACTTAGAAAAGTGTGCATGCTTCCTTGTTCTTGGAGATTCTGATTTAAGTCTGTGTTAATGGGGGAAGGTGAAGCCGTGGGTATATTTTTAAGTTTCCCCAAATATTTTTCATGAGGTTCCTACTCTCTGACAAGTGAGACTCACAAGAGAGGAAATTATCCCCCTCATCCATTTGACAAGTGCTTCTTATTTACATTCAAAGTCTTCAAAGACAGTGACACATTGTCATGACTTCCTTTAAAAACTTGACGTTGAGGAGTTACCATTGTCCTTTCCCTAGGCTCCAGATCTATTATTGCCAAATATCTTGTAGACATTCTTGTTTGACTAGATTGTAATCACTTAAAATGTACAAAATTCAATTCATCATAGATAGGATAGTTAACATGAGTTTTCTATGACCATAATTAGGATTCCATGCTGTTTTAATTATTTATTACTTAAAACAATTACTCCAATACTGAGTTTAATACACAGTTTTGGAGGATTAGGAATCTGCATGTAACTTAGCTATGTACCTCAAAGTATCTCACAAGCTGTAAAGTGTTGACTGGAGCTCAGATCTCATCTGAAGGCTGCTTGACTGGAGGAAGTTCTGCCTCCAAGTTCACTCGTGTGGTTGTTGGTTGGACTTAGACTTCCCCAGTTCTTTGCCATGTGGGCCTCTCCATAGGGCAGTTTGCAATACTGCAGCTGGCTTTCTCCAGAATAAATAAGTGAGAGAGTATGAAAGGGTATACAAGATGGAAGCCACAGTATTTTTGTTACCTAATATCAGAAGAATATATATCCCGTCTCTTCAGCTGTATTCTATTGGTTAGAAGTGAATCACTCAGGTCCCGCTGACACTGAGGGAGGGATTACACAGGACATTGGGGGTGAGGATTACTGGGGGATCATTTTAGAAGCTGCCCATCACAGATGCTGAGTAGTCAGCTGACCTGGTGACACAGCATGATTTGGAGTCCTAGTGGATGGACTGGGCTGGACATTACAAGGTTCTGGGCCATAGGTTAGAACAAGGTCGGAAGTAGAAGCTCATGGTCAAGTGTGACAGAAATTGAAATTTAGGGTTCAAAGCAGCTATGAGAAAATAGGTAGGTGTGAAGTTCATACCACCATCCCGAGAATCATGGCTCAGGCAAGCAAAACCATGGCACAGAACAGATGGGGTTCAACTTTGATTCCAGGACACATCAGACAGGATTGTGAGAAACCACTGGACCCTGTGGGCCAAGAGATGCAAGCAGTTCTGATGACAACTTGTACAGGTGCTCGTGATGATCACTGAGAGCTTCATTCTTCACAGGAGGGACCTTGCAGAGCTTCTGTATTCATTAACTTTCCTCTTGAACCAAGTCTTCCTTCTTGGTGTCCCTAGCTCTGTCAATGAAATCCTAATTCTCCTTATGGCTTCCACACAAACTCTTTGGTCTTTCTCTTCTTTCTTTCTTTCTTTCTTTCTTTCTTTCTTTCTTTCTTTCTTTCTTTCTTTCTTTCTTTCTTTCTTTCTTTCTTTCTTTCTTTCTTTCTCTCTCTCTCTCTCTCTCTTTCTCTTTCTTTCTCTCTCTCTTCCCCCATCTAATTAGTTTTAAATAATTGTTCAGTGAAAAAAAAATGAAAGTAGCAGCCAGTAATCTGTGGAACTCAGGCAGGTCATACAATTGTTCATTCAGTTTCTGTCAATTGTGCACCTGTGCTCAGTGTCCCCTTGGACATGTGCCATCTAACAGGGCAGTGAAATGTGGATAATGTGATTGAGGAACTAAAATTTTAACTATTTAAAATTTTAAGTATTTTAAATTAAAGCAGAAGCAGTGTAACATTTTTTTTTATTTAACACAATTTATTGTTTTGGCTTTACATTTCACTTTAACCATTGAAAATTTAGCCTCCATATTGAGATATAAAGTAAGTGTAAAACACATATTGGATTTGAAGATTTGGCATGAGAAAAGGAATGCAAAATACCTCATTAATAATTTTCTATACTGATTATATGTTGAAATGCTACATATTTTGGATATATTGGGCTAAATAAAATGTATTATTAGGATTAATTTTGCCTGTTCCTTTTTGCTTTTTAAATGTGACCACTAGAAAATTTTAAACTACATATATGGCTTGAATTATATTTCTGTTGGACAGTGCTGGATTGGACTACATAACTTCTTTGGTTGTCATCTTTCATTAAAATTCTTGGATAATAATCAGTTCTTGTAGTTTTTCCTCTAAAAATGTTTTTATAACCTTTCCAACCCCTATATAGATTGTGTTTCCTGGACTATTGGTCTAAATTATCTCCAAGATGAATAAACTTGTAGAACATTGAAAATAATTTGTAAATAAAAATCTTTGTTTTAGGTTTCTGTACACTTCTCTAGAAACTCTTAATTCCCAGCTGAACACCAACAGGAATTTGGAGTAACAATGAGAAATTGTATGTTCTTTGTCACAGTGTATAAATTGCATTCGACACTTTCTTCTTAAATTGTCAGCAGATTCAAGAACCATGTGCCTGAAATTTGAACAAATTACCGGTAGATGGTGGCCTTGCAACTTGGCAGCAGCTGGGACTCCTGGTCTATTTTCACTTTTCTGGGACCATAAACTGCATGCTACCAAATACAGAATAACTATATGTTAAATAGTTACAAAATTAAACTAACTCTGCTCTCAGATATGAGTATTGCAGGTACACTGCAGGTACCCACTGCGAAATCTGTGGCTCATAAATTATATGCACGCCAAGCGGCCCCTTGCTGTTGCCTTGGCCCCTCCTAGGTTCTTCACAAGAAGGTTCTTGCTGAGCTCCTTGCGTATCCTCCATCTAGTTCCTGGTCCTAGGGAGTTGACTCTGTAAGTTCTGTGTGAGGATCCTTCACCTCTTATCATGGTACGCACCATGACAGGCTTTCTGGATTTCAACTTGTCATCCACTTACCATCTGTCCTTCATGGGAGCATGTGGAACTTCTGAGCTGTCCACATGAGAGATAGGGAGGTGGTTCTTTCCTTTGGCCAGACTCCTTCACTCTCTTTAAAGGTACTCCTAGGCCTGCCCCACATTGGCATAGAACACCCTGCTCGAGGATTCCCCCAGGGAACCAAACAGGAAGCAGTGCAGGCACACCTCTGCTTTCAGCCTCTCTCCCGACTTATCTAATACCCTTCTCCACCAGTCTGCAGGGCAAACACTGGAGAAGGGACTCCAGCACTCATGCCTCCCATCTCCTCTCACCTCTCCTGATTGGCTCCCTGTAACCCTCCCTCAGGCCCAAATCACTCTCCTTGCCCTCTTCCTCCAACCGCATGGATGGGCTTCTGTTTCCTGCCCTGTTCACCGGAGATTCCACTTCCTTCGCATCCTTCGATCCTGCTCCATAACCTCAGCATCATATCTGAGGTCTCAGAGATTGGAGGGAGATCAACTTACACCCAGAAGTAGCTAATTCAGTAAAGATTTTTAAAATAACTATATATAAAGCAAATGTATTTTTTAATTTGTAAAATGTCTCTGAACATTTTTTGGGGGAAGAAGAGGTAAGAATTTACATCCAAAGCAGAATTAAATAGACATGTGATAGCTTATGTGAAAATTGCTTCCCTTGGTCAGCAGTATGCTGTAGCCTCTCCACTGCTTGAGGTCACAGCTTGCCCAAAATATCAAAAGTGTTCAGTTCAGTTTAGAAAACTAGGTATTCAGCTTTTCCAAATGGGCTGTCTCTATCTTCTACATATTCTCTGCTTTTCCTCAGTTAAAACTAAAATCACAGGGCAAATATATGTCTACCTCTTCCTCATTCTTTGTTCCCAGAACTCTCCATTTCTAATGGAAAGGACTCTGGGGAGGGATGAGATGCACATGGTGGCTCATGATCTGGGCATGATCTCCCCTGTTAGAGCTTATTCTCTCAGATTCCAGGTTATGAACACGTGCAAACATGTCTGTCTGCATTTGACAAAAATCTTTTATCCAAAAAAGAAGTTAATTTTATCCCTCAGCATCTACTAAAGATGTCAGGAAATTTTTTTGAAAATCACTCTTGTGTCTTATTCAAATTTATTTTAATTGAACAATTGTTTTCTATGGTTAAAACCAGCCCAGTCCCAGCATCACAGATTGAAATGAGGCAATAGCTGATATTCCGTCAGTATCTGGAATCTGGCAAAACGAGAACTGCTCTCGATTGGGAATCAGGAACAATGACAATGACAAATGACAGCTCTGTCATCATTCCACATGCATGTTTGAGTAGCCCCTTTCAGTTTGCCTCACTCTAAATTCCTTCTGCTACCAAACAAGGAATTGCAGTCCCTTTTTTCCTTAGGTCTTCACTTTGATTGAAAAATTGTGATTCTAATATCTAGAGAGGGAATGTGGCCATATAGACTGAAAAAACAGACAAGCCAACATTTTAAGAAGCTACCCCCACTTCTAACTATGCCCTTCTACGCTTCCTGCCAAACCAACAAGGGATACGGACTGTCTGTTAATGTCACCAGGATGAAGGATTAAAGGAAGAAGAAAGGGTCCAGATGTTTCCATTTGGGGTAATTGAATTTTCAGACACATCTCATTCAGATGAGCTGTGTCCATGGTCAATTCAGCCAAAGACATTAAAGTGAGTCTTACAGTTCAACTGGGTGTTTGTGACACCATTTCCCATCTAGCACTCTAATCGATATTATCCCTTCACATGTCTGTGATGACATGATAGGAGAACAGAGGAAGAACCCCCTTAATCAAAAAGCAAATTAAAACCTCCAGGCCCCCAGTGGTTTCACAGCAGGATTTATTGCATGCCCACTGAGCACAGAGAACTGTTGTAAGTGCTATAATGAAGGGGTATAAAAAGTAGGAAGAACGGCACTCCAAGAAGTTCTCAGTTTAGTTGAAGACAATATGAACACAATAAAAAACACTTTATGACCTTTGAAAAACCTCACATAAATGGTACGTGTTTTATCTACACATTGAATGTTTTCTTTAATCCTTCGAGGTTAGGCTGTCATACACATTTAATTAATTAAACCAAGGAGGGGGCTAAAATTTGCAGCCTACTTGAAAAATTTAATCTTCATCTACCAAGTCTTTTAATTTTTGTGGTAGACTTTCAGCTTAGGAAATAAATTAGAAACCAGAGCCATAAATAGGTAGGGTAAACAATTTATTCCCCAAAACTTTTGGAAGTGAAAAGGGAGACTTTTAAGAATTACGCAAGTAGAGCAAGCATAACCTGTGAGTGTTTGGGTGAACTGGGATGAAGATGCTCCTCAACTTGCAATGGGGTTATGTCCCAATAAACCCACCCTAAGCTGAAAATGTCATTAAGTCAAAAATGCATTTAGTACACCTAACTTATCAAACAACATAGCTTAGGCTAAGCCTACTTTAAATGTGCTCAGAACACTGACATTAACCTATAGTGAACAATTATCTTGAGTTTCATCTCAAGAGTAATTGTCTTTCTCTTCTTCTCACCAGAAGGACAAGACACAGACAGGCATTTGGGAAACAATATGGGTTGTGAAAACACAGCATCCCAAAACTGCTGGCAACACCATCCACTGAAGAGTTGGGTGCCTGGCAGGGAGCTGTCAGGATACCACACAGTGCTAGCTAGGGAAAAGATCAAAATTCAAAATTTGAAGTATGGTTTCTGCTGGATGTATATCTGTTTTGCACTGTTGTAAAGTTGAAAAATTGTAAGTTGAACCATTGTAAATTGGGGACCATCTGTATAGGGATGCCCTTATGATAAAGAAAACAGATATGTCTCAGGAGTTGACATGATGGCAATAAGCTTTACTTTAGGTCAGAATGTTGAAGCAAGAAGTACAACAGAGCCTCATAGTCTGTCTGGCTGAATGCTTTAGTCAAGCCTCCCCTCAAGCCTGAGAAATTCAAGGTGACACCTGTCATCTACTTTCCCTATTCATTGCTTAAATAAGCATTTACTCTTTACTGAGCATCTGCTTTGAGAGCATGGAGTGAATACTTAACTCCTGTTAAGGAATTGTTTGCTGGCTTGGTCAAATAAGACTCAAGTGTGATTTACAATACTTAGATGTATCACCAGGCACTGTGGAATATATTGCCAAATAAATTCTATAGACAATGAGTTGGAATGTAAGCAGTAGGAGAGATCATGTAACATGAGGAAGGAGGTAAAGCTTTAACTTGGGTCTTGAGGGATAAAAGACAAATTTCAATTTATAGTGTGAGTGGCATATTGTGCTTTCCATTTTATTTCCCAATCAGCAAATGACAAACTATGAAATATCGAAACTGACAACCAGCAACAATAACAAAAATCCTTTCAACTTACATGGCAAAGTATTACAGGCTCTAGTTTATAATGGGTTTTATAAATCGTTGAGAAGAGTAAACACTTCTGAAGAACAATGGACTAAGGACATGAAAGGTCAATGAATAAAGGAGGAAATATGAATAACCATCATACACTTGAAAAGTTATTCACTTATGAGTATAAAAATGTGAAAAAACCTGACAAAGTGGTGGGAACAGGCAGAGGGAATGGTCACGTCAGGACTCTTGGTAGGAAAGGGTGCATTGGGCATCTCATCTTCCCTATCAATATGCTTCCCTTTTTCTAGACTCAGGCTGTGTGACTTTAGAAATACCACTTTTAGGGATCCATCTGAAGGAGATAATCAGACGAACTGCACAGAGACATGCAAGGA
>VMDR010027251.1:0-13657 GCA_007922815.1 Macrotus californicus | reverse complement strand
GCTAGTTGGTGAAGAGCATAAAGAGAACATCTCATTAGATTTTCTATTTTAAAATAGCAAATGTTTAGGAAACCACTTCTTTTTCACATCCTCCTATGATTGAGAAGTATTTCACCAGCACTTAATACAAGAAAGTATTTAATTAAAAAAAATAATAAGCCAAATTAATTTCCTTCACCTTAGAGACATCTCTGTGGGTTCCAGTGGAGGTGTCAAAGTGGACCTATGTATCCTACAATGTAAGTACACCACCAATGCAGTTTTTTTACTTTAAAAAATTTAGTCTTTATCTTTAAATGTTAAAGACTCTTTAAAAGATAACCGCATATCATTTTCACACATTAAAACAATTTAACAATAATTTCTTACTACTATCTAGTTGATACTCAGTTTTCCAGTTTTGTAACTGTCAAATTTTTTTGTTGTTCCTTTGTTTTTTTAGTTTGTTTGAATCAGGATACAATGTCCACATAGTATTTGTTGATATGTCTCTTATTTTTCTTTTAATCTGTACTACTAAACCACCTTTTTTCCCCTTACAGTTTGTTGAAAAAACAAGTTATTTGAAAACAAGTCATTTGTCCTATGAAGTATCACAGTCTCGACTTTCTGGTTGCATTACTGTGGTGTCCTTCAGTATGTTCCTGTGCGGACTGTTTCCCTGTGACTTAGTAGTTGGATCGAGATGTTCGATAAGATTCACATTTTTGTTGTGGCTAGACTATCTCTTTTTGTGCTGTTAGCAGCTATTGAGGAATGATACCTAGTGTCATCCATTTAGGGGGATGCAAAAAGGATGATACTCTCTAATTTGATTATTTCTTCTTCATTTATTAACTGGAACACTCATATATAGAAAAACTCATCTCATAAATTTATCAGAAGTGGAACAAATCCACCCTGGCCGGGTAATGCAGTTCATTCAAGGGCCATCCCACACACCAGGAGGTTGTGGGGTTGGACCCTTGGTCAGGGCACATACCCAGGTTGCAGGCTGGATGCCCAGAATACAACCAGTATAAATGTTTCTCTTTCACATTGATGTTTCTTTCTCTCTCTCTCCCTTCCTTTCTCTCTAAAATCAAGGAAACATATTCTTGTGTATTTAAAAAAAACTGGAACAAATCATAAAAAAATGATAATTACTTGCATCTTTGGGTCTTAATATTTACTGGTTTTCAGAATAGTGAGCTGGTTCACAAACACCCTCCATTTTGGGGTTTCCTCCCAGTATTGTTATGAACTCATATATTTAAGCATATTTGTCTATCTAAACTAAAATACTAAAATTGTTCTATCTTTGATGGTAAAGTTGATATTAAAATTATTCTGTTTTTGACCAGTGTAAGCCATTTCAAGTGAGGGTCCAGAATCTTCTGGTATAGCTGCTCTTTAGTTGTCTCTGATAGGTTTTTTTTTATTGATTTTTTAGAGGGAGGGTGGAGGAGGGAGAGAGAAAAACGTTGATTTGTTGCTCCACTCAGTTATATATTTATTGGTTGGCTCCTGTATGTGCCCTGACTGGGGTTTGAACCACCAACCTTGGCGTATCAGGACAATGCTCTAACCAACTGAGCTACCTGGCCAGGACCATGTCTTTGATAGTTTTCTCATTGTCTAGTATAAGAAGATATATCAGCACATTTTGTATATCTCTTGCCTCAGATCTTGAATCAGCTTTTTTCTCTAAGGAAATCTTCCAAAATTTGGGAAACCCATAATCTGGGTACTTGAGATGTTTATGGCTAGTGGGCTAGCATTTCTAGGCCTTCTCAGTGGACAGAACTAAGAAAGGTATTTTACTGCCCTGGCTGGTGTGGCTCAGTGGACTGAGCACCGGCCTGCGAACGAAAAGGTCGCTGGTTTAATTCCCAGCCAGGGCATGTGCCTCCGTTGCAGGCCAGGTCCCCAGCTGAGGCAACCACACACTGTTTTTTTTCCTCCCTCTCTTTCTCCCTCCTTCCCCCTCCCTCTGAAAAGAAATAAAATCTTAAAAAAAAAAAAAAGAAAGAAAGGTATTTGATTGTATCCTGACCATAAGGTCAAAAACCAAAACAAAACAAAACACATACATTTATACTGATACTTTTAAGACACACTCAGGACTACAGGGTTTGTACCTGATCTCTCTACCTTGTATCTGTCTCTTCTTCCCGCTCCTAGACTTGTTGGTTCTCATCAGCTCCAGGAATAATAGAATTAGAATAGCTGCTGATTGCCTTAGCTGCATTTTTGAATGATGAAATTGCCCATTCTCATGATAGTTTTATTCTGTTCTTCCTCTCTTTTTAGGATTCTGAAAAATTTTATTTTGTATTTCCTCTTGCACACCACAGAAAAATCCACACTCATGCCTATTGTCAGAGCACCATACTGGTAAGATGATTGGTACATCCTATGTACATTTAAAAGCCTAACTGTTTGTTTTTCAAATTCAACTAATATCTCTAGTAAATCTCATCTGTAGTAAATCTCATATTTAGCTGTGCACTATTACTAAAGCTAATTAGTTGAAAAAATATTTGTCTGGAACAGAGTTTTGATTGAAAAGTATTCATCAAAATGTTTCTGCAGCTGATTACATATCAGGATCTAATATATCACCTAGTTGGTAGATGTTACAGTTTGGTAGTAGCAACGCCTTTAGGAAAGATGGTTGGCAGGCGTTGTGGGCCAGGTGCTAATGAATGAATTCTAATTTTAGTGGTATTGTCGGAGTCTCACATCTCTCACAGAGACTAGCATCTCTCATTGAAATCAGGATGGACAGTTTATCCCAAGAGAATCTAGCCCTGAGAGTGATGGCTTAATATATCCGTATTTAATACTAAATTTCAAATCAAAATACCTGTATCGAGAAGAATCTCTGCCAAAGTGTAAATTATCTGTTTGTTTTATTGGAAGATTTCTTTTCTTGTAATTAAGGTCCATGAGTGTTAATTAGCATAAGGTCAGGTGGTGAATTTTAAAAAATCTCTTTCATTTTTATGTAGAAATTTTCTAACACACAAAAGTAGAGATGGTAATGAATTCTCATGTAACTGTCATGTGTAGCTTTAACAGGTAGTGTCCTGCCTTTTCTAACTGTCTATCCTTGCCTCACTTTTTTGCCTGAAGAAATTTTTTAAGTATATTTCAGGCATTTTATTCTTTCCCCTGTAAATCTTTCAATATATTTTTTCTAACAGATAAGAATTTTATACATTACCACCATGCCATCATTTCATCCAAAAATTTTTACTTATTTCTTGACATCATGTCATACCCAGTCCATGTTCAGTTTTGCTCTGTGCAGTTACGTTTTAAGTTGGTTTATTTGAATCAGAATGTAAAGTACGTACATTGCATTTGATTCATGGATCTTAAGTCTCTTTTATGATAGCCCCTATTTCTTCCTATTTATTTATTCCAGAAAGGTCATATACTGTACAAATTTCCTACATTGTGGGTTTAGATGATTGTATTCTTGTAGTATCTTTTAACATGCATTTGTATGCCTTATGTTTTCTGTACACTGGTAGTTAGATCTAGAATCCTGATTAGATTCAGATTAATTTTGTATGGTAAAAATGTTTTATCAGTAAAGCTATGTACTTATTTCATCAGGAGGTATATACCATCTGGTTGTCCCATTTTTAATGACATAAAGACTTGTCAGTGGACTTCAGTGTTATCAGTGTATCTGTCCATTATGAAATTCCTAGTGATCTTTCACCTAATGATTTTAGCAGCCATTGAGGCTATATACAGATTTTTCTTAAGAACTATACATTTTGTGATTTAGTAGCATTTTCTTTTCTGTATACTTCCTAGAGTTAGTCAGCAATTTTGGGGTGACTTTTTCTAAGATTTTTTTAATACAATTTTAATAATTACTTAGGGATGTTTCTAGATATCCTGAAATTGTTGTTTTGATACCTGGGTTATATCCAAATTGTGTTTTAGGATGGGCTTGAGTAACAGTTCATTGAAGAATGAGTCAAAATCCTGTATACGCTTAAGTAAGTTGTGTGGAATATTGGCAATTTTCATAATAAGCACTATCTTTGAAGAAAGTTCCCTTATTAGCTACAAAAGCCAATCAGGAAACTGGGTTGGACCTTGAGAGGCTGCTAGATTGTCTTTGTCTAGGCTGTGTTGATCTTTTCTGTTGCCTTGCTTTACAATGTCCCATTATTGTCCTGAGAAGCACAGGGGATACAGAAGTCACACCGGTATTTTGCCAGCAATGGAGAATCAGGGAAATACCATATTGTGTTTGTTTGTTTCCTTTCCGTTTCTTTTCTGTATTTCTGAAAAATGTCTTAAAAATTTATTTAAGTTTCTTGAGCGCAAAGGCCATGTCTGCCTGAGTCATCCCTTTCCTTGAGGACATAATTCCTTGGCCCTGGAGTGGACTTTATAAATTATAAATATGAGTTTAATTAAAGGCTTTATTTTTTCATTGTCCTGTGTGTATACTAAGGAAGAATTTCTCTGGCTATCTGACCAGGGTTTCTCATCCTTCTGTGTCGCAGTAGGATTTCGGATCTTGGAGCATTGCTCTTCCTTCCTTAAAAGTTGGAGTGATACTAGGTCATAGCTCTGTTCAATGATTGGAGCTAAATACACGATATTGTTAGAACACCACAGCCATCTCTGCAGTATTTCTGTGCCGCACTGATAAAATAGTAACTAGCTTCAGTCTTGGACTATGTTTCAATCCAAACACATTCTCAGCTGCATGGAAGTTACATGCCTGGTAATCAAATAACTCAAATGAAAACTGAAAGGCTATACTTAGATTGACTGTTATTTTTAATTACTTGGCTGTGGATTGTTTTGTTCGTTTGTGTAGAAGTCCACCGCTGGTTGTTCGTTTTCCTGTTTTTGTTAAAATGTAGATTACTTACTATGTAACTGCCCGATTAAACTCTAGGCATTGCCAAACTCTGAAAGTGTGGGTTCAACAGTTAAGTGCTTAGGTGATGCGCTGCGGAGAGACATCCCTCAGGTTACTCTTTCCCCTCGTGCTACTCTAGGGCACTTGCTTCCCTGTTTTGTTGACATTGAACTTCTTTGCCTTCTTTGAGCTTTTTGACTTTTAGGCCATCTGGGATACGTTTCTAAGTAATAAGTTGCTATTTTATGTTTCCATTATGCCTACAGACCCTATCATATGACAGTAAAATATTGAAGATGCCTATTTCACATAATTATTTTCTACATTATTTAGTGCGCTTTGTTTTATTAACCAACAGGACACAAATAGTTGGATATTTGGCTGTGTGAACACCTCTTCTATGTGGTAAGTCTTTTGAATCTGCTTTCCATTATTTTTGTCAAGATCAACACACCTATCTATTACACTGTCAGAACTGCTTCTTACATTTTAAAGCTCATTTGGATGCTATTCTAAATTAAAATATTTATTTTAAAGTGAAAAATAAAGAAAATGAGCATACCAGTAATTTTTGTAAACATTGGGGTAGTTGGTTGCTAGGAAAGCCAGGTTTTTTGTCCCTCGAGGGACGACGTGGACAGATGTTGGATTAGACTTAACGGACTTTGTTTCATCAGAACTCTGATAGCTCTGTGGGTGGTTTCTTTTTCCTCTGAGGCTTGTTTATGACTTCCAGTACTTTGACAAAGCTGTCCTTTAGTTATATTTCATATCTGTTCCGTAGCCAGCGAGGGATTGATCTGTCGTGGAAAACCGAACTGCTGCCGACAATCAAGGTGAAGTATGGCTTTAGAATTTCAGTGTTTAGGTGACAAGGTGCTGGAGCCTACAGGCAGTTTAGAGGATGTTATTTTACTAATTCGTGTAGGTATTAAATAAATTTGAGATTTGTTCATCTTCCTTTTAGAAATATTTTCCCTAGAAATGAATTCAGTGAAGAAAAACATGATTTTTTTTTAACTTTCAGAGGTAAAAATTATGAAGTTAACAGTGCTCTAAATAAAATGAAATCTGTATGTTATAGCATCATACCAAAAGGTAGATAAATTTTTTAAACTTATTTTGAGGGTATATTTAAGGCCCTTTCATTTATATTATGATATACAAGGTCTGTCTAGAAGGTATCCAGCTATGTGATATGGAAGATAAGAGACATTTATTGAAGAAGGTACAAGATACAAGAAACATTGTACATAGGAAAATGACACCTCAGTCCCCTTCAAAGTAGACACCTTGGGACCTCACACAGTTTTCCCAATTGCCATCAGCTGTCCCGTCATACTTTCCTGAATCTCATCAACAGTCTGAAATCTCTTCCCTTTCAACCGTGATTTTAGTTTGGGGAAAAGCCAGAAGTTGCAGGGTGCCAAATCTGGGCTGCTGGGGGCCTGAGTCACCTGGGTAATTTGCTATTTTGCCAAAAAGCTCTGCATGAGACATGATGCGTGAGCAGGTGTGTTGTCGTGATGAAGCTGCTAATAACCAGTTGCCCATACCTGTGGCCTTCTAAATCATCTGAATAGCTTCCACAGAGGAATGTTCAAGCTTAATGCAAAATTTGATGCAGATTCCTTGCTCTACTTGCCCAGTCATTTTGAATGTGATGGCCACACAGTACACATGCTCACTCAATGGTGTCTACTGCCCTCACTGACTAGTGCAGTGAATTTATCATTGTTCATGCATGTGCATTCCAGTCCACTGTCCTTGACTGCTTCGTTACATGGATGTCACACAAACCATTCTTGTTATATTAACAACAGCTGGACTTTTTACTGACAGACCTTGTACGTCTGTTGCAGAAAGTTGGCTGAGGAAGTTGAGGTGAAGCCCAGGAGTTTAACAAACACTCCCAGTGAATCTTGTTAGGTGGTTAGATGGCCGCTCGCTGACAGAGAGCTCTTTAGCTTCAGGGCCTCTGCCTGGACTTGCTCACATGGGTGTATCTGAAGAACAGTAAAGAAGGTTACATGCAGAAGTTCATGATGCATACGGTTTGTTACAGCATATAACTACCCCTACTCCTACATGTACTTCCAGAACAAAAGTGGGTTTGAAAAGCTGTATTTGGTGCCCTGGCCAGGTGGCCCATGAGCGTCATCATATGTGATGGGAACAACCCATCGCTGTTTCTCTCACTCCTTGTTGTTTCCCTCCCCCCTCCCTTTCTGTCTAAAATCAGCAAGCATGTCCTTGGGTGAGGATTAAAAGTGAAATAATAAAATGAAAATAAAAGCTGTATTTGGCGACTTAGCTTTTCACTAAATAGACCAGTCTTCCATCTATATATTCCTCACAGTATGGACTATAGGATCTGGCCTTAATTTCAAGAAGAGAATAGATGTTCATCTGGTGAAGTACATTATTAGATGTGTTGAGTCTTCACGTTGTTTACTGAATAAGTTTCAGGGTATGATGTTCATATATATCATTAGCCAGCAACTCTTTACGGCTCGGGCTAGATCAGAACTGTTTGACATTGAGTACCAATTCTTCCATCATATTTAGCATGCATTCATTCATCACATGTTGAGCCTGGGTCACATGCTACCAAAATAAATACAGAAACAATGCTGTAACATTCAAAATAGAAAAATTATAAAAAGAAAGACCAAATCTGAAAATTATGTAAAATATTTAAATTTAGTTTTAAATATCACTTGTTTTACATGAAGGGATGCAGTTCAAGGGATACAGGGACTATGTGGTAACCCATATTTACATAGTTACTAGGAATTTGACTTTCAGGAGGATTGTTGACCTATATTGAATATGAAACTTGAAATCTGTTTTTTTATAACTTATTAAATAAGAAATAATGTTGATAGTAATAATAGTAATAGTAATTTATTTTTCTTTTAATGTGCTTTAAGCTCTATATGACCTAAGAAATAAAATCAGCTTTCTACTCTCATCTTTTTTTTTAGTCTATGACGTTAAGACTTCAAGACTATCCACTTTTGTCTCATCTTGTTGTTTTTGTACCATCCGTTCATGGAAGTAAGGTAAAAATAGATTAAGGTTGTTTCCCAGGTACGCTAAATACTTGTTATTTTGAGATGAATTCTGCAGCATAGGGCTTGTCTAAAACAATGGCTAGTTTGGTGATCCACCCAAGATCATCTACTCTAACTTGAACTAAGCAAAATAAACCCGAGTCCCTTATTACAAGTGGGAACATCAGCCTTCAAAATCTATTAATGATTGAGACCCTTGCACATGTAAGAGTCCATGCCAGGAGTTAGAGGAGGCACACAAATGAGAGAAAAACAAACCCTGTTCTCAGAAAGCTGTGTACCACGAGGTGGGGGAAGAGAACTGTGTTTGGAAACAGGAAGAAGAGTGAGAATGAAAGGGATACTCAAAATGTGTGATACAAATCAGAATAGAGCAAATAAATGACAAGTGTGGAAGGGGGTAAAATCAAGAAAGGTTTTATTATGAGATGATTTTTAATAGTGAGGGTTTTTATACATAGAATGAATATTCTAGACCTGTGCTATGCAATATGGGAATCCCTAGCACATGCAGCTATTTAATTTTAAGTTAACTAAAATAGAATGGAATAAAATTAGAAATTCAGTTCCTTGATCGTATTGGCAACATTCAAGATGCTGCATAGTAACATTGTAGAAAGTTGTAATGAGCAAGACTGTGGAGACACAGAAACAGTGGGGACCAAGCACAGAACTGTGAAAGCAGGGTTATGTTTAGAAAACAGAGAATAAGTAAATAGTAATTATGAAAGGATGGCCACCATGAGAACAGTAACGGAAGAAAAATATGAAAAAGTAGTTCATGGTCACATTGTGGGGGGTTCAGGACTCTGGTGTTCGGGAATTAGTAGGGGACTGAGAGTTTTTTCACCAAAGTAGTAATGGGATCAGAGCTATTTTGGAAGATGAATCTATTTAAGGTATAGGATGGATTAGAAACAGAACAGGCACCTCCTAAAGGGTTCTGAGAGCTTGTCCTAGGGAAGTGGAAGTAGAAGTAAAAGGGTGGTGATCTCTGAGAGTAGTAGAGTGGGGAAGGAAGAAGATAGAGGTAAAAGGCCTTCTATTCCCCTGTCCACATTTCACCCAGAAGAAGTATCCTTCAAGACCCAGCCTAAGTGGTCCCTATTTGCTTTTTCTGGATTCCTTCAGTAACTCTTATCTACTCCCCTGCTACTTTGTTTATAACTTTGAGGAATTTATTACACCAAATTGTAGTTTATTTATGTTTCTGTTGCCATCACCATACTCTGAATTCTTTCAGAGTAAGAACAAGATATATTTTATTCTACTTTGCATCTTCATCCTTTAGGTAATTCCACATAAATATTCAAATAACGTTTCTTGAATGAGAAAGTTGATGATATTTTTGGCCAAAATCATTAGAAAAATTTAAAGGGAAAAGGGTATGTAGTTGGGAGTCATCTCAGAGACTGAGTCTCACAAGGAGCTTATAATAGATTCATTGTTTTGTTTTGCTTTGCTCAAGTGAGAGGTAATTCAGCATCTTCAATACTAAAACTCTCTTTAAGGGTTTTTCTGCCAGGTAAGTTAGTTTTGAATGAATTTAACATCTTTCCCAAACTTGGAAAGGCCAAGAAGTTAATGAGCTTTTGACAAACAGAAAGTCTCAGCCACCTACTAAAGGTGTGATGCTGTGTCTTGGTGCTCTTTGGGGGTAGCACCCCCACCACCCCTGCCCACTGTTGTTGGACACAGCGTCCCACTGGGATGCCATCTGAGGCCTCTCCGAGGTTCTGCATGCCTGTTACAGCCCAGCATCACAAGGGGACGTATTTTTAAATAGGCAGCTTAAATTTTTTTTTGAGTCAAATGAAGATGTAGTTTTCAAAATGCAAATATGGAATTAATTTGCGTTTTTTATGACACAAAACAAAATAACTAAATCCATTAGAATTTTATTTACCTTGAGTGTTTCAGAAAGAAACCCTTGATTCCTTTCTTTCTTGGGTAAGGGTTTCTTCTATAAAAAGCATGGCCAAATTTTTAAAGAAATAATAAAACTGTCTTATTTTAACTTCTCCTGTCTGACTTATTTCATTTAGCATGGTGTGGGATATAAAACTGAAAGCAACACATAAAGAAACAAGAAAACAAAAACACAGACAACAGTATGGTGATTCCTAGAGGGAAGGGGGATGAGGGGTATTGAAAGGTAAAGGGGTCAAATATATGGTGATGGAGGATTTGACTTGGGATGTTGGGCACACAATGCACAATGCAGATGATTTATTGGAGAAGCGTACACTTGAAATCTGTATAATCTTATTAACTAATGTCACCCCAATAAACTTAATTTAAAAATTGTATTATTTTAGATACCTGTACAACAAGTAGTTTAAAACTTTTTCCCTATCTCAGGCAATGGCTCACTCAAAAATACTTTGTAAAAATATAGTGAATAATCCTGTTTAATAAATCATTTCTCTAGTCTTTGAATAGCTAGCTGTTTTCTATAATGAAAATATCTGTGTACTTTGCCTTGGAAGTAAAGAGGGAAAAATGAAAGCAAAACCCCTTAATGTGTTTCTTTAACCTCCCTTATAGGTGTAGTATAGCTTTTTCCCTCATCTGTTTCTCACTTTCGGAATAGCCAACAATTCACCCAAGAGGCAAACACAGTTACTCTGCTTCAAACACAGTCCAAGGCGCAGTTACCAGAAAAAGCCCAGGACAGACCCCACGAGTGTTCTGCCTTCTGTGGACAGCACGCTGTCTTTGCTGCAGTTAGGCACCAGGCTAGCTTTCCTTCAGTTCTTAGAGATCAGAGTATTAGTGAAACCATTACTGTAGTAGACATCTCAGAGCAGGGCTCCTTAATGGGAAAGAAGTGTCATTACAAAAAACTGCAATGGTGCAGCTGTCACTTTTCAGGTTTACTGATTTTGAGACAGCATTTCTTTTTCTTGCTTCACACATAGCAAACTTTTTTTTCATTTACTGTAAAACTGTTCAGCCTGAAATAACTTTATACAAATAACATTAGCCATCTGTAGACGAATAGCAGTGTGTCCCCACAATCCTTTTGTAGTCTAATTAGACTGTAGATACTTAATAAATGTGGGATTTTAAAAAGTAACAAAATCACATTTTTGTTTTGACTCTGAAAGTATATACATAGATTACCTAAATCCCTAATTAATCTTCAGTTAGCCTCAGCTCTTGATGCTTGCCTCTATTCTTTAATGTCCCTCTTCCAGAAACACCTAAAATTAATTACAAGAAATCTTTGTATAGAGCTGTAATGGCAGTGACCCACTAATAATTTATTAAATTAAGTTTATGTAACAAATGTTCTTAGTTTAACGTCTCTACTTGAGGAATTCTTGCCTTTTAAGTATAGTCGGGGTGAGAGTGTGACACATTGTACCCTCTCCAAAGTGGAAGATTTTTATTTTCCACTCAAACATCAAGATATTTTACTACAAATTTCTGTTTTTTTCCTAATAAATCAGTGTTTTATATTTCAGTTTGTTATAGATTGTGAATTCTTTAAAAGAGAGGTAAGATCCTTACAGCTTCCTGTAACTCATCTTTTTTCCTTTGGTAAGTATTTTGATTTTGGGAATCTTAAGAATTGCATTAACAGTGCTGATTTATTTTGCAAGGTCATTGCAATAGAGCAGACCCATGTAGCCAGAGTATTATTATGTATTTCAAATGTCGTTCTTAGGATAACCCTATGATGTGGTTCAGTAGTTTGATTTTTATTTAATACTGGGCCAGCAGTCATGTCCTGAGAAGTGAGCTTTAAAAGAAATGTTTTCATGATCACGTACGTCTGCAGGTAGTTGTGTGTTTGAGTGTGTCTTCTCATGTGAATTTATATAAAATATTGGCCCTTTTTATAAAAGGCTTCTTATAAAGTGTATGTTTCCATCTGCCCTATGAAGGCTTCAAGATTTCTCTCAATACAATTTTTCCCATTTTTTTGTGATAAAATATACATAACCACATATTTTTTAAAAATTTTCATTATGAAACAGTTTTAGACTGCAGGAGGAGTACAGAGTTCTTGTATCTCCATCACTCATCTTTCTATAAGGTTGGCCTCTTAAACAACCCAGTTGTCAGAACTAAGAAATCAGCCGTGGCATCATTCTGTTCCCTGAACTGCAGGCTTTTTGGGTTTGTGTTGGTTTGCCTGCCCGTGCTGCTTTTCAGTTTTCATGCTGCTGCTCGTTGTCGCATCCCTTTAGTCTCCTCTGATCTTCTGCGGTCCCTCAGTCTTTCCTTGTCTGGCATACTTTTGAAGAGTACTGGTTAGTTATTATGTAGAATATCCCTCAATTTGAATTTGTCTAATGCTTTCTTACTAGTCAAGGTGAAGCATTTTTGGCAAAAATATCACAGAAGTGATAGGTACTTCTCAATGTATCATATCAGAGGACACAAATATCACTCACTGTATCTAATTCCTGGTGAAGTTAACCTTGGCCACTTGGTTAAGGTGGTGTCTGCCAGGTTTTCCACTGCGAAGTTACTGTAATTAATAAGTATCTTGGGGAAAATACTTTGAAAGTAAATATCCTGTTTTTCTTAAAAATAACTCACCAATCTTAGCATCCATTGGCCCATTTAGTCTGAAGCAATTATTACTGATAGCCTGTATTTACTGGAAGTCATCTTAAGGAAAAGTC
Source organism: Macrotus californicus (assembly GCA_007922815.1). Lineage (NCBI taxonomy): Eukaryota > Metazoa > Chordata > Mammalia > Chiroptera > Phyllostomidae > Macrotus > Macrotus californicus. The sequence continues at coordinate 1,058 of VMDR010027251.1, read as the reverse complement.
CCTTCTCCCTGATTGATTGATTGATTGATTTTATGTCTGTGAGGGACTCATGCATATTTATTTTATTCATTGAATTATAATTCAGTACTATTGTTTTTTTTCCCCTTTAAGATTTTCCAGTTTTGGATATTGGGATCTCTTTTTTGGTTGGCTCTTGTGCCATTGTATGTATTTGTGAAAAGAATTTGTATTACTTGGTGGAGGAAACTGCCTTTAAGATTTTTATTCCTCCCCCACCCTTTTTTGGTAGAAGAAATCTCAAAACAATACAGAAATGACAACTCTGCATCACCCAGCTCGTTAAAGATCGCAAGCTTATAAAGTAACAGATCTACCAAGAAAGCATACCTTTTTGAAATTGGAAATATGTACCTGATTTTTTAAAACACATACATGTGGCCCTGGCCAGGTGCTCAGCTGGTTGGAGCATCGTCCCCTTCATGAAAAGGTTGCAGGTTTGATCCCTGCTCAGGGCACTTACCTGGGTTGTGGGTTCGATCCCCAGCTGGGTCATGTAAGGAGGCAACCGATTGATGTTTCTCTCTCTTCCGCTTCCTCTCTAAAGTCAATAAACATATCCTTGTATGAGGATTAAAAAAATACATGTGATTGAAAGGCATTATAAATGTTTTGTCCAGTTTATTGAAGGAGGATTAGATTTTTAGAAGTTCATTCTTTCATGTTAGAAGTCAGAACCTATAAACTTTTTTAATATGAAAAATCTGTTGGTATTTTTTATCATTGTTTAAGCAATTGGTACTTTTTTAATTCTTTGCTATTCTAAGCAGTGCAGTACTTTTAATTCAACAGGATTATCTTCAAGGAAAGTGATAATAAAATCAAAAGGCCTGTTCTATAATATAGAGCTTCTGAACTTTGGACAGGTAATTATCCTGACTATAACAAGGATTTAATTTGACTTTACTGTTTAGTTAAACAAATAAATAAACTTTTGTTTTTGTGATCAAACTCTATTAGATATACCAAGGTTTTACAATCAACGTACTAAGCAAGTGTGCAGCAGTCAGAAGTAAGTGTATTTTCTGAAAAAATATAAT
>VMDR010027250.1:0-13659 GCA_007922815.1 Macrotus californicus | reverse complement strand
ATAGTAAGCTTCAAAACCAAATTCCTTTTTTGCTCAGAGTGTTCAGCTCTACTCCCACCTAGAGATAGGATCGTCTACCTCAGATAATGTTGTAAACACATAGAATCTTAATAAGTTTGATTTTTATTTCAGAAATAAAAATAAAAGCACTCTAAAAAAATAAAACTAATTGTGTTCTTCTCCCAACCTGGATTAGCCCATCCTCTCAGAGCCTCCTTTGGAAATTGTCAGTATATATTTTTTTCGAGATTCAGTTCACATACTATCTGCTTTCTGAAGCTTTCCCTTTGCTTCCTCCATTTTCCCTTATTTTAGTGTGTGCTTCCTCTACATGCTTACATAATTTTAATTGAACTTTATTTAGCATTCTGCTTTCTTCTCTGAAGCATAGTTGATAAATCTCTTTACAATTCGGTCACAAATTTCAGCACATCAGGGCCCTCCCACACTTACCACACTGTCATACATAGTTCGTACAATAAAGATTTGCTGGATTCTTATTGTTTTGTCTTTTCCCTGGATTCTTATTGTTTTCTGTCTTTTCCTATTTGCAGTGATGAGGCTAACATAAATTGTACAACTGGCTTTGAGTCATACATAAGAAAATTCAAACAAAGCTCCTACTTGAGAAATTTATATTTTTCTTGACAGACAGATTGGGGTAAGAATTGACAATATCACTACAAGCCCTTCATTTAAAAAGAAAATATTATAATTCTAATTACATGTTAATTGAAAAGGCCAGCATACTAAACTCTATCCGTGATAGAATTAAAACTATAATATCCTTATACGCATATTATAAGTTTTGTAATATAAAATTGCAAGGTAATGAGTCACTATATTAGTTGTTGACTTTTATTGACTGTTCAAATGTGTTTATAGCACAGTTTTATAGTAGGTTTGCACAGTTTACTAAATCAGTGTCCAAGAGAGTCTAAGTATCCATAGAAGCTTACTCCCAGGAAGCATTATATCTGTACTTAATAATTTGGTAATCAAAGATTTATATTAATAAATTATACAGAGACAAGCAAAAGTTTTTCCCTGACATTGTTGGGACCTTGCATTTTCCTGCCTTCAAAACTGTCTCTGATACAGCTCCTCATAAAACACAGCTAGCCTATGATGGATACAAAAGAATTGTGCCAGATCCCCATCAGTGAGTTACCAAATTTGCCTCTTCCAGATTGAGTACATGCTCTAAATACAAATCATTCTGTTTTTAGTACAAAATATATGGTATGTGACTAAGGCTTTGTATGAACATCTTGTTATTACATGATTGGACTTCAGATATAGTGATTCCAAAATCATAGTCTGATCCCTTAAAGTAAAATAATTAAATCCAATTTATCAACTTGTATACCAAGATAACAACAAAAAATATATCTCCCAAATCACATAACTCCTATGGGCAAATAATTATTAAAACTAGAAAAGTTTGAAAGTAAAAAAATAGATAATAGGAAAACTAAATTGGGGGTGCTAAACACAACTAAAATACTCTCCGTAAGAATTGCACAAAAGGCCTATCAACTATAACAAATGAGATTACCACGATTTGCAGATATCAAAATTAAGTAAAGTTCTGAATCCTAATCTATAGTACAGATTTCTTTATTTAGGAAAGAAGTGTGTAGCACTGCAGATCAAAACAGACTCTATAATAAAAAACATTGGCTGCCTTTACGGTAATAAATTAACACTTCAATGTTTTAGTATATTGTTGTTTCCCAATGGTTTGGTATTTTATTTTTCCAAAATCTCTATCACCAAATACTGATGTACCAAAATGCACTTGGCAGCAGTGGTAAATATACTGCTATTTACTTCACTATCAAAGTAAAGGTCAAATAATCTAGTGAAACTGATTTAGGGCTGTAAGTCAAGTAACCTCAGTGACTAATTAACTCACAGGTAAAAGGGGAGCAATGAAACATAAATTTCATGGGGACGTAGTGTCAATAAAGTTGTCACATGGCTAAGTGGGTGACATTCTTTTTTTAAAAAAGTACAAAGCCAGTTTCAAAACATGCATCCAACAGTCAAGAAAAAGTGTGGGGTAAAGAAGTGATTTTCCTCTCCTACAAAGTGGGAATGATAAAGCTTATCATCTAGCAGCGTTGAGAAGAATAAGGAGCCATCAGAATCTATAAGATTACTTCATGGTTTTGTTGTTGTTCAAAATAGGTAATGTGGAAGCCAATAGGAACTCTTTGAAAACACATTAATCTTAGTAGCAGGGTCATGCCCGATGTTGGCTTTAAGCAAAGTCAAACAGGGACCTTCTCATTCAAGACAGAACGTTCCATTCAAGACACAACATTTCGGTTACTTGAGGCCTTTGAACTCAAGTTCTAATTCTGAGGCTGGCTCCTGCTTTTCTGTAAGCCTTTCTATGCCTCTGTGATAGCAAAAGTGTTAACCCCCTCCTCAGGGATCCTGCTCCTAATCTTTCTTTCTCTGCCATGTCAGGGTTCTGACCAATTGAAGCATTAGGCATATAGAAATTATTTCAATCCACAAAAATTTATTAATGATCACTTTGTACCAACCTTCCTATCAAACAAAGCCAACTCATGAAGCTTGGAATCAAATGTAGAGATAGACTTAAACAAATAATTTTTAAATGGGATTATTGTACTCAAATAGCAATAAAGGCTGCCACATTGTAGGATCCCCTGCACTTAGACTTTGGGAAGGCTTTACTTGACCTTTCAACTTGAACACAATCTACTGGTCATCAACAGAAATATCACTTTCCCTACGCTGAGTTTAGAAATGTATGGGACAACATTTGGATGTCACTATGATTAGGATCTATCTAGTTTGTCATTTGGTGGGAAAATCTAGGAATAAATTTGTACTGTGCTATGCAGAATTTAAAAATATGTGGAACAATTGGAAGTTTTATACTTGTTAGTGGGAGTAACCACTTTATAAAGTTATTTTCCAAAATTTATTAATCTGAATACACAAAGCCAATGAGTCAGCAATTTCCCTCCTAGGCATATACCTGACTGAAATGCAACTGTTCATCACCAAAGGAAATGTACAATAATTTGAAAGCAGTGCTATTTATCACTGGCAAAAACCAGAAATAATGCAAAAATCCCTAAAGAATGGAATTAATAACAAGTTGCATTATATTCATACTATTAAATACTGTACAAACATGGAGAAAAACACTATCGCTCAAAGTAACAACATGGATAATTTTCACCAACAAGATATGAAGTGAAAGAAGACAAATAGTTTCATTTGTAAAAAAAAAAAAAAAAAAAAAAGCTCAAGAACAGGCACAGGTAATCTATACTGACAGAAATTTAAACATGGCTATGTTTTGGATTAGTAGCTGGGGGACAAGAAGGTATGTGGGTAATGCTCTGTGTCTTGATTTCGATGATGGTTACATTTAAAATATTTCATTGATCTATAGAATTATAGCTTTCTGCACTTACCTGTCCATATGATAAACTTAAGGGCTTTTAAAGAAATTTATTTAGAAAAATTCCAAAGCAGAGGTACCAAAGCATCAACTGAAATTCTACCCAGTAATTTCAAGGGAAGAATGTACTTTTATGGCATGATTTGGCGAGCACTACCTTAACCAAGCATTCAAACAGCATCACCAGGTAGAGAACAACAGGAAATACACCATGTCAGCTATTAACTGTTCTTGCCAAAACAATTAAAAATGTGCATAACCAAGTCTTTAGACAAAATTTACAATTTACAGGAGATATTGATAATGGAATGTTAAAAAACATCATGAGGGAAACAATCAGACAATTCTAGACTCTGAGACATTCTGCAAGATTCATGTCCTGAACTCTCTGAATATCAATAATTTGAGAGGAAAAAGGTAGGGAAATCCTTCTAGAATAAAAGAGAATTAAGATATATAACAATTGCAAAGCAGAAATCTGAATGGAATTACATACAGAAAAAACTCTAAAACATTTTTAGTGTCATTGGAAGCAACTTAAGTCTGGAGAATCCCAACGGGGCCAGGAGGACACAGCTCCTTTTGAAACAACCAATGCACTGAAGCACAAAAGCTAGGGAAAATGTCTTAAAAAAATAATAAAACAAACAAAAAGACTGCAGTTGTCAGAGATCGACCCAGACAGAACTTGAAGGATATGACACATGAGAGAGGGGAAGCCTAAAAAGTGATTAACACATCCGCCTCAGCTTTTTCTTCTGAGAGCATTTCCCACCTCGCAGCTTCAGGCCTGCACCCATCGAAGTGTCTGTCTTACAGGGCTGTGGAGATTAGGGCCAAGGATAGAAGACAGCTGCCAAGAGGGCCGAGGCTTGATGGGCCAAATCCCCTTCAAGGCCTTGGTTGACTTGTAAGCAGAATGTAACAGGGTGAAAGTCTATGACACCAAGTGGAAAACAGCACCTGCGAGACTGAGCAGCTGAAAACAGAGAAGCTGGAGTTCAACCCTTATGAAGATGGACCTATCTTGACAAATGCACGATCATGAAGATAGAGCCCTGTCTTAATACAATCACCCATTACTTTAGATGGGTGTGTCTTGGGTTAGGAGCCCCACTTACAATGATTCTGAGAGTCCTGGGCATTGCAGAAATGTTTAACCCCCAACCACGTCACGGTGTAACATCATAAGACAGTACAACTAATTCATTTTCGTAGCCTTCAACATCACTGTAACTCAAGAAGTATAAATATGATAGAATCATAGATATTGAAACAAATCATCTATTAAACCTTCTCACTTTTTACATGAAGGAATTAAAGACCCCAAAAATATAAACACTGGGCCCAAAACCATAGGCATAAAGAGAAAACTTGAACGGTGACAGATATATGTTATTCCAGGCTCAGGTGATTGTATGGTTGGTCCTACAAGCACGATATTTTTAGAGCAGAAAGACCATCTAATTCAATCTCTTTATTTTACGGACAAGCAGACTGGGCTACAATGGCTACCAGGTTTTCTTAATGGAGTAAGATTACTAACAGGTTGTCAAACAGAGCTGCAGAAACTCTGAAATTGTTTTCTTTGCTTCCACGTGTAAATGGCACACTGCCTTAATCTTCATCCCTCAAGGAATTGTTTTTCCAGCAGTAGTATTAACTTTTCTATACTTTAAGGTCCGAAGAATAAACTCTTAGTTTTTTCAAAACAGGTATATTTTGTAAAGCAATTTTCTAACATCAAAAGAGTAATTCAGTTAATCAAAATTTCCTCATTAAACCAGGCACTTTGTACTAGATGCTCACCTAGGTCCAAGAACAAGACAAAAACTGACAGCAGTTTTCATTCCAGAAAAGGAGACAGATGGGCCAAAACCTAAATAACCTAACTAATCACCACACAAAATATTCCCATCCATCATACCGTTATTGCTAGTGTTCATAAATGCTACGACTAAAATTGTAAACCCAAACATTGAGTGAGACGTCTCATCTGAATAATAGAACAACTAAATAACACTTTATTAAGTGACCTGGCAGGAAGTTTGGGGGAAGAAAATTTCTGCAGCAATTCATATAAACTACCAAAACTTGCTAGGGGAAGTTGTTTGAGGATTTTTATTGTTTGAGGATTTCTAGTTTGTTTTTTAGAGACTGCTTATTTTTCAATCAACCATCTTTCCATGAACTACTCAGGGGCTTTTCTCACCCTTTCCGTGGCCCGAGTGGCGGGAGCTGCCCACCAGTCCTGGGGACAGGCTGAGTGCCCCATCCTCAGCGGGGAACCGAGAGATCCGCAGAGAGGGCACCTGCGTGCCTTCGGACCTACCTGTGACCTCTAGTTGAGCGGCTGTAATCTCTGGAGATGGAGCAGTCCTTTCACCCTAAAATCCCTCCTCCAGCACAGCCTTCTCAGCAGCGGCCTGCTCTTCCTTCTCCGTCTTCCCTGGATCTCGGCAGGAGTGATCAGGTGTGAGGTCCCCAGGTGTTCCCGCGAGATGAGGCCACCGTGTGCAGACCTAGACCACCTGGGCCGCCTTTAGAAGGGAAGCCCTGCTGAGAGAGCTCACTTGCTGTCGCACAGGGTGGCAGTGTGCACAGAGCACAGAGGAGCGTCTCTGTCACACACAGCGATGCTAGACAGGTTAACCTAAGATGTCTCTGTGAGAGGCTGGTGGCAGCCCAGGGGCCAGTAACCACCAGCAGCAGTCTCGACTCACAGGAGGCTGCCTGAATGTGCTTAGTGAAGATTCCAGAAGGGAAGCGGCCAGCAGTAGAAGTGGCCCCAGTGGCAGCAGCAATTTCCACACAGCTCGCTGGCCAGCATCCCTGCAGAACATGACCCTGCTATCAGCCAGATGTCACCAGCAACATGACAGGAGCTGCCATCAGAATGTCTCCCTGGTTTTCTTCAGCTTTACCGTGGATGCCATCACTTTTCCTTTTGTAAGTGTACTGTTCCAGTTTGAATGTCAAGTTCAGTGCCACCTAGGTAGATTCCTGCTGAAGGAACTTGAGGATGTCAAGGCCTGCAAACATTGTGAAAGTTGTTGCCCTTTAAGTTACCATGGGAACACAGGACAATGCCTTACAGACCCCTCTCTGGATAGTTTGGAATGGTGAGTTTTTTTTTCAATTTTAATGATATATTTTATTTTATTCAGTATATCTAAAATGTTACCATATTAACATGTGATCGATATAAAAATTGAGGTATTTTGTACTCCCTTTTTAAAATTTTATTGAATTAAATAGGTTACAAGTGCACATCATCTGTATGTGACATCATGTGCCTACCACCCACAGTCAAGTCTCCTTCCATCACCATATGTTTGACCCTCTTTATGACCCTTTCAACCTCCCTCCCACCCCCTCCCTCCAGTAACCACTATACTGTCGTCTGAATCTATGAGCTTTTGTTCGCTCATTTGTTGCTTTCGGTTTTATATCTCACACGAGTGAAATCGCACAGTTCTTGACATTTTTCATCTGACTTATTTTACTTCGCGTGACATTTTCAAGATTTATCCGTGTTGTCACAAATGGCGGTCTTTTATCTTTTCTTATGGCCAAGTAGTATTCCATTGTATATATGTGCCACATCTTCATTTGATTATCTATCAGAGGGCACTTGTTTCTGTGACTTGGCCACCGTGAATAAGGCTGCACTGAACATAGGAGTGCATATATCTTTACAAACAAACGTTTTCAAATTTTCCAGGTAGATACCCAGAAAAGAGATTGCTGGATCGTACGGTAACTCTATTCTTAATTTTTTGAGAAAACTCCATATTGTTTTCCACAGTGGCGGTACCAATTTACACTCCCACCGGCAGTGAATGAGGGTTCTCTCCACAGCCTCTCCAACACTTGTTATTACTTATCTTGTTGATAACAGCCATTCTAGCAGGTGTGAGATGGCATCTCATTAGTGTTGATTTGCATTTCCCTAATAGCTAGTAAAGTGGAGCATCTTATCACATATCTCTTAACCACTGGTATGGCTTCTTGAGAAAAATTTCTGTTCAAGTACTCTGCCCACTTTAAAATGGGATTGTTTGTTGTGTTGTTGTTGTTGAGTTGTGTGAGTTTTCTGTGCATTTTGGGTATTAACCTCATTGGAGGTTTTGTTTGTGAATATCTTCTCCCATTTGGTTAGTTGCCTTTTTGTTTTGTTCACGGTTTCTTTTGCTGTACAGGAGCTTTTTAGTTTGATATAGTCCCATTCATTTAAATTTGCCATTACTTCCCTTGCCTAGGGCTTGTGGCAGTTGTCTCTGGTGACTTGTCGTGCCTGTGTAGTGCTTTGCACTCTGCATTGTGGCTGCCAGAACCTCAGGTTGAGTTTGGTTTCTTAAGCACCAAAGTGTTAACAGCAGCATAAGAGGCAATAAAAGTAGAATATTTAAAAATCACTTCAATTTGAAACAAAGACATTTCTTTTCTCTGCCTCTCTTCCTCTGTCTCTTTTCTTCGACCCTCCCTCTCCACACACACACACACACACATACACACACACTAATCATTAATCATCCAATGAACACAAACAAATATTAAAGAAACATGAGGAAACTGATCCCACGAGCAATGCTACACATTTCATTAAATGAGACTAATGAGACTATCTAAGAAAATGGAGAGGAAACCAGATGTTTAAAAACATGCCCCCTCCTCTCCTGCTACCAGAACCATCTCCTAACCAGTCTTCCCTTCAAAACCGCCTGCCCTCCTGCCCAGTCTCCACTTCTCAGCAATTCTGACCATTCTAAACCTCAGATGTGATGATGTTCGCATCGCTTGACTTAAAATGTTTGCATCATTTATTCTCTTTTTTCCACTTTACTCAAGGAAGGTGCAGGCTTCTAGCAGCTGAGAGTGCCCTACATCTTCCTTCCTCCGATGAACTCTCCCGTTTGAACTTTTTTTGATTCACTCCATGCCCTCTGAGGCTTTATGCCCATTATTTCTCCAAAGGAACACACTTTCTCCAACTGCAAGGCCCCCAAAGGTGCTGTCTCCTCTACCTAAAACACACGGAAGCCAGCACCACCCTTTTAATCAAAACACTCAGGCTTCTCCTCCGTTTCTATATTGCCTCAGCCAATGTCTGAGTTTGGTATTTGTCTCGTAGACTATTTAACAACCCTTTTGATTTCCACCACTTTGTTGTGTTATCTTGTTATTTCTACCGAGACTCACTAACTTCTGTGTGCCCACCATTCCTCTAGAGAAAAAAAGTAAGCAAAACAGACAAAAACACCCAACCAACTAGAGTTTACACTCTAGTGAGGAGAAGCGGAATAAACAAATCATATAGTTTAGAGACTATCAGGTGGTAAGAAGTTCTACAGAGACTACTCAGGAAGAAACAGTGCCAAGACGTTCTAATTAATATCAGGTGATCAGAAAGGGGCTCAGGGAGACACAACATTTGAACAGAGAGGAGAGGAAGCAAAAGAGAAAACCATGTAAATGTCTAAGATGCATATATTCCAGGCTGAGGGGAGAAAAGGCCTGTGAGATCTTCCTCTCTCTATTTCCAAAGGGCAACAAGAATGGCGGTGTTGGAGTGAAGAGAAGGAAACCTTTGGAAATGAGACTCTGCATTGATTTTCTCAATGCTGATATTTTAGACCCAATATTTCCTTGTAAAGCAATAGCCCTGAGGTTATCTTGGGAATTGTAAGGTATTTGGCCACATCCTTGGTTTCTATCCACTAGATGGGAGTCACATTTGTCCTCCCTGCTGAGTAGTGTTCACTAAAAATTGCCACATATCCCAGGGGGCAAGGTCACCCTCAGGTGAAAACTGCTGTGTTCGAGGTAGCAGTAAAAAGATTGTTTATTGCAGGTCACAGTAAATACTTTGACTTTTCCTTTAAGCACAGGGAAGCCACTGCAAGACATCAAACACAGAATTAGCATGACCTAAGTTCGGTTCAGAAAATTGTTCTTGACTCCGTGTTGAGAAGAGAGTGTAGGATAACAGGGCAGAAATGAAGAGCACAGCAGTCCAGGTAGGAGATGATGGCTTTTCAGACCAAGACAACGGCAGTGGAGGTGATGGGGAGTGCTCAGATTCTGGAGAGTCATCAGATTTCCTGGCATGTTATAATCAGTGTGTGCAGAAGACAAAATTCAAGGATGACTCCAGTGTTTGTGGCACTCAAAATGAAAAGATTGGATTGCTATAAATTGAGACGGAGAAGATTGTAAGTGGCACAGGCTTTCAGAATAACAAGGACAATGGATAAAGCTGAAGCGAATAGTGTGACAGCAGGAACACATCTGCTGATCAAGAAGACATGGGAATGAGGCCCCGGGTGCCTTGGCACAAAGGCTGACCTGAAAGGGTGTGGCCATCTCAAAACCCTATGTTCAGACTCCTGAAGTGGGGGAACTAGCACACTGGGGAGGATTGCTGTGCGTTAAATCGTATCCCTTATATTCCATAATGATATCTACTGCAAACTGGACATATTTTGTTTAAACAGCTTGGGAAAAATAATAAAAGGAGGCTATTTTGTATATGAAAAACAAAATGTAGTTAACAACTGCATTGGTTGCTCAGAAAATTTAGACAAGTATAGATAAATGCTCTGAGTTTAAATTTGCAAATGTGCTGATTATTATTTCATTGAATTTTACTGAAATGTTGTCATTAAAGCAAAAGCAAACCTTAGTGTATAATTTCTGATTCTACCTCCTTGAAAGGGATCTAAAGGTCCACTGATACACCATCACGTGCAGCTGAAATAAAGTTCATATTTACATATCATATGCTATATAGACCCATGGCGACAAAGTTACCCCAAACTTCAATTTGACCATGTATTTATTCTTTGTTCCATATGCACTAACATTTGTGGGGAAATACATGTTATGTAATTAAAAACATTTGTTGTTTATATAAAACATATGTCCTTATGTTAAAAACCAAGAAGAAAAAAGCCCTCAATTTCAGAAAACTGAAATACAGGAAAAGTTAAGTCAAGAAAATGATCTTTAGGCAGAAAACATTTTATTTTTTGGTTAAAATAAAACAATAAAGTTTTAAATTCAGCCGGAGCTTAAATTAATATCCTAAATGAATTTATTATTCTTTTTCATCTGTACAGAGACAAATAAGAAAGTTTGTAAAATATCAGCAAAGGCTTTCATCAGTACCTTTAGGAAAAGCCATATGCTACATGGTACAGAAGATATGCCTTAACAAGCTTTCAAGGCCCAATGTGCCAACTCTTTTTCAATAATATTAATTGTTGAGATTTAAGAATATGCCTACATATCCAATTGAGCTTATTTAGGACCTCCTCTCTGCAGAACAATGGCCTATGTGCTAATAAGGACTGTGTGGAATAGTTTCTGAGAATCTTGTACTCTAATTAGTGCTGTCTGACCCAAAATTTTAAAACAAAATTTAGGTGATGTGATTTTCTGACCGCTTTGAAAATGACATTTTGATGGCCAAGTGTGATACTCAAATCCATTTCTTTTACGAAGAGTTTACACAATAAAAGGGTCCTGTGTTTCATTAACTCTCATAGGTGTCATCTGCCTCACCACATTTTGATTCTGAGATCTGAGCTACTGAGTGTTTATTTCTTCCACATGGCTTCCTCTCTAATCTGAGTGTTAACTGAAGTAGCAATGTCTACAATATATCATTGATTTCTTTTCTCCCAAAGGATTAGCTTTGTTTCCTAAATTTAAACTCAATACTGCCTGGGTAACGACTTAATTCACAGCACATCTGAAGAGTGTTTCCCTTTCATATTTGTAATTTTGCTCTCTTTCCTTTAAAATAGCATAGCTATTTGTATTATTCCTTTTTTTTTCAATTTAATGAAAGAATAAGAAATTGTGAAAGGGTGAATGAATTAAAATCTTCATGTACCGCGCATTTAAGTGACTATTGGATTGGAAAACTGATGTTTAATAGATTTTTGTCTGCTACTATGAAGAAAGCAAAAGGGATTCACATTTATTTTTCATCTATTCTGTGGTGGTGATCTAGGTGTGTTACGTGCATTACTTTTAACCCTCTCAGTAAAGCTATAAGGTGGCATTATTTTCATCATTTTGCCAAAGGTGGCAAGGCTAAGTAGCTAGTGTATGGAAAATTTCAAATTCAAATAGTTTGAATTAATGCTTCCTCAGCTCCAAAGCCTGCAATTTTTCTAGTATGCTGTAATGGATTCTATACAACCATTTTACATTTATTATAAGGAAATTCAGCCTGATACACACACGAGCTTACCCATTTAAACACATTGCCATGAGACTTTTTTTGATATGAGATTGAGGTCCACATGTTATTGAGGATGAGGATTTGAAAAAACACTCTCTGAACCTACATAGCCAGGATATTTAGGTCTTGTAAAAGAAGATTTTAGCTTTTTGAGGAACTTTCATACTGTTTTATACAGTGGCTGCACCAATCTGCCATCATGCAACAGTGCATAAGTGTTTCCTTTTCCCACATCCTCGCCAGTGTTTGTTGATTTATTAATAATAGCTGTTCCAGCTCTCTAATCACTATGCTATATGCCTGAGACTAATATAAAGTAGCAAACGTCAACAGTGATTGAAAATAAAGAAATAAATAAAAATATTATTGTTGAGCATTTAAAACGTAGGATGTTAGCGGTACTCACATTCTTGGGCTAAGTCTATTAAACACATCTAAGAAAGTTGATGGGCTCCCCAGGACTTCCTTTGCCCTGTCAGTGCCGGGAACTGCAATGTTATCGCCATAGCTCAATGATGAATGGACATCAGATCTTCTCAGTGCAATGACTTCTTCAGAGCAATGATTATCTTTGGGATGCAGGCATGTGAGAACCATTGTATTTAAAAATGAAAAAAAAAAGGTAAAAAAGGCAGCATGCTGGCATACTTTACTCTAGAACTATTCTTTTACAAAGAATGCTTGAGTGACAACACTAATAAAACTAAGATTTTAGCACACTAATAATAATGCTAACATTATTTTAGTTTACTGTAATTTTATAGTAATAGCAGCACTAATGTTTTTAGTACTAGTCCATGAATATTAATAATACAACAAGTAGATAAAACTAATTAGAAACTGAACCTCAAATTATCTTGAACTACAGAGGTAATATGAAAAATTCTTTCTTTAGAAAAAAATTAATTTCTTGATAGGATGAATATCTACCCAATGTTATTTTGACTGTTACCATGTTGGCATTGGGGACTTCAATATGAAGCAACTTCATTTGTAGAACTCTTTGTTTTAATTCTATAGTTTGCAAAGAAAGATTTACCATGAATTGACCTTAAGTCTCTCTTGGTCAGACCATTTTCAAGTCCCTGGCGGGGTCCTAGCATGCTCATGTGTATTTGTACATTTCCCCAACCTCTAGATGTATTGAGTTCAATTATGACCACGGTTGTTTTCTATCCAAACCCATCGCTACCCTGACTCCCACACAAAGAACAATACTCAGGCCATAAGGTAGAGACTCTAGGCATTTTGGTACCTGGTTAAGGCAAAGCAATATTGATGATGTATCCAGTTTGGGTTTAGTGAACACAGTTAGGACCAACATAGAAGTCTGGCACATAGGACAATTATCTTTTTAATAAAATTCTTTCTCACCTTCCAAGCACGTTTGGTAAATTTAATCAAAATCACTCTTGTAGATCAAGAAGGAAGTGGTAAGCAAATAACATATAATTTTCTAATCAGTTCCCTCAAGTTAAAGCTTCCTATTCTCTATATTTTATGGGAAGCCGGAGATTTTTTTCAACGAGATAAGCAGTTTTCATCTGTATGATGAAAGATGAGTTCAGAATAGGCAAAAAAACATCAGGTCAGTTGTAGCTTTTCGGAAAGCAAACAAAATCTGAAAAACAATAGAAATATGTATTCGGCTGAGACCTCATGAGAATGATATGCTGTCAGTGGTAAAGATATGATAGCTTCTGAGAAGGGTATTAATTGTCTTGTGAAATGAATGAGCTTAAACAGTCATTTAGTTTATTACTGGAGTGATCATCTCTTCGACACTAGTTTAACTTTCACGCTCTGCTGAGATGTGCAAAAGCTTTTATTTTTTCTAGGATATTTTAATGGACCAAAACAATTTCTCATTTTCTCTCTAAAACCATATTAGCAATAATTCTTGTGTCTAAAACTGAACAGCCAAAAATATATGCAATGAACATATATTTTAACC
>VMDR010027249.1:0-13656 GCA_007922815.1 Macrotus californicus | reverse complement strand
TGGTATGGCCCACCCTCAACACTCTTAAAATATTTTCTACTATTGGTTAAATAAACCACAGCACATCCTTATAATGGAGTACTGCATACATATCATAATTATACTGCACTGCACATCATAAATTATGATTTATACTTACATTTATTATTGTGAAAGTTGTTCACTGTATATTCTTAAATAAAAAAAGCAATTAGTAAATATGATCCCATCTTTGTAAACATATATCTTTATGTCTATGCTTGCATGCTTGCACGGAAAGAACTGGAAGTTTTATTTTAGAGCATAAACAGTGGTCATTCTGACTAGTGAGATTTTAGGTAATTTATAATTTTTCATTGTAATTTCTCATTTTTTCATGTCAATCATTTATTATTTGTGTAATTAACAAATAATATGTTAACATCGCTTTCTTCAAACACTACAAAGGGTTTCTTATTGCTTACACTAGCAATGAGAAAGTTTAAAAACCCTGTTTGCATATTTTAATCTCCTGGATTATTAAAAATAAACATGCCAGTGTTTAGGTCCTACTTCAGAGCAATTAAATGACAATCTCTGAAGGATAGGGTCCTGGCTTTGACTTTACGGCAAAGCTTTTTAGGTGCTTCTGATGTACACCTGGCTTTATGTGCAAACACACTAGAACTGCAAAATCTCAAGTCCCATCCCAGGTCAACTGAGACATAAACCCCAGGACAGGGGCCCAGCAAACTGTTTTAACAAGTCTTCTGCCAAAGTTTGAGAACCACTGCCATAGAACATAGGTTCAGCTTGACTCATGCTTCTTCATCAGCCTCAGCCTCCCCAAACTTACTCTCCACCATTTTCCCACCCTCAGCTTGTACTCAACCAGGTGAGTTTACTGTGTGTCTCCTGAACCTGGTGTCTCCACCAATTCCCCCATGTTTTTGACTCTTCCTGGCATGCCCAGCAGCTCTCCCTTTGAGCTCCCCAAATTTTAGCCGAAATTTGAGGCCCAGCTCACACGTTGCTACTCCCATGAGGCCTTCTGCACCTCTCTAGTCCTCCCACTACTGCATCTCCCACTGCATTTGTTTTTTTCAGTGAGTGTTTATTTCATGCCTCTTATTTGTAAACTATTGAGTGAAATACAAAAGAATTATGTCCGGGGCCCTTTACAGGGTTTTGTTTGTATATGAGATTAAAGGAGGAAAAGCAGACATTGAAGTGGATGGGATGAGGGCAGGCAGGATCTGAAGGTTGGCGTGTGAGAAAGACAATTAGGAGGGCTATCAGGCAGTGGGGCTGATAGCCAGAACGTGGGTCATTTGCTCCAGGAGGTGACCCCAAAAGAGAAGAAAGGAATAAGCTGTCCTATGTATCATATGTATTTATTTTTATTTTTATTTCTTAACTTTTTTATGGTTGTTCAAGGGAATGCCTTTTCCTCCTCTTCACAAGAGTAATGTATTTATTGCAGAAAATTTGGAAAATACAGAAAATAAAAATCACTTACATTTCTACCACCTGAAGATAAATGTTGTTGTTAGTTCTTCGTTGTGTATCTTGTATCTGAAAAATGACTAACTGCCCCAGCTGGTGTGGCTCAGTGGACTGAGTGCCAGCCTGCAATCTGAAAGGCTGCTGCTTTGATTCCCAGCCAGGGCACGTGTCTGGGTTGCTGGCCAGGTCCCCGGCTGGGGGCGAGCGAGAGGCATCTGATCCATTGATGCTTCTTGGGCACTTTGATATTTCTCCCTTCCTTCTCCTCTCTCTAAAAAATTTGTTAATAAAATCTTTAAAAAAATAAAAAAATTACTAACTGTACACAGCCATAGGTAAAATATATTTTATAATAAGATCATATTGAATATATATCTTATAACTTGAATTTTTATGTTACTTGAATTTTTAAGTAAATACAATTTCATTGATTTTTTTGTTATCAATTTTTAATAGTCATGCTGTACTTCACAATTTAATCAATCCTTCTGATTATAAAATTTCTCCTCATTTGTTCATTTTTTTATTTGGGTTCCATTTGCTCTCTTAAAATTCTCAGGCAAATGCTTATTTATCATAACATTACTTTTAAACATATTTTTAAAATATATTTTATTGATTATGCTATTACATTTTTCCCAACTAACCCCCCTCACCTCCGCCCTGCACCCCACTTCACCCCACCCCCCCTCTTTAGTTCATGTCCATGGGTCATATATATGAGTTCTTTGGCTTCTACATTTCCTATACTATTCTTAACCTCCCCCTGTCTATCTTCTACCTACCATTTATGCTTCTTATTCCCTGTACCTTTTCCCCCTCTCTCCCCACCCACTCCCCTGATGATAACCCTCCGTGTGATCTGCATTTCTGTGATTCTGTTCCTGTTCTAGTTGTTTGCTTAGTTTGTTTTTGTTTTAGGTTCAGTTGTTAATAACTGTGAGTTTGTTGTCATTTTACTGTTCCTATTTTTGATCTTCTTTTTCTTAGATAAGTCCCTTTAACATTTCATATAATAAGGGCTTGAACATATTTTTCATGGCTTGTATAGTTGTTTGGTAATCCAAATCTTTCTCTTTTATTACCCTCCTATATCGTTTGCTTTTCTTTCTGAAAAATTTCCTCATTATTAGTTTTTAACTCTTCTACTGAGTTTTTAGTTTCTGATAACATATTTATAACTTCTAAAAAATTTTCCTGATATTTTATTTTTTAAAAATATTCTTTTCTTGTCTTGTGGTGCAACATCTTATCTGAGGTATTTTTTAAACTTTCTTCTTCCAACATAGTCCTATTTTCTCCAAGTCGTTTTCTGTTTGTTGCTTTGGTGTCTGTGGAGTTAGAGGGAATAGTGATCCGACATAAGACCGACCTGATGTCTGATATGGATCGCAAGTCCAAGGGTTCCTAAGACTAAGCTTAGGTTTGGAAATTCTCTAAAGGAACTCACAGACTTCACTGAAAGCTGTGGTTTCAAATCAGTGGGTAATAGGGTCAATAGGGTTTGGGAAGAGGAAGAATAAAAGGTTATGGGATGATGAACCTTTGATTCTTAGATGGCTACAGGGTCACCTATGGTATGGAACTGCAGCTCTGCTGCTGTCAGTTATTAAAAGTAAAAGTTAACAGTGGAATTAAAAAATGATGGATCCAACTCCAAGGAGTTGGCTCACTGATGCAAACATAAATGCAAAACAACACGAAGCAAGCTAAATATACAATCCTTTAGTTATTATCTGTAGCAGCTAAAATGGAAGTAAAGGAGAATGTTAAGGCACATCCAGACACTAGACCAAGCTTGGATTCTGGCTTATTATCTGAATCTGGTTTGTAACTGGGCCAAACTTGGATACTGAGCTACTGCAGCTACCTCTTGGCCATTACCAAAAGGAAAAGTTATTGAGACAACAGTGAAGAAGGTTAGAGTGATTCATAAGAGAATGGGGAACGAGAAAGAGGAGAGGTAAAAAACTCATCCCAGCAGGATAGAACTCTTTAAATGGTAATTAAGAAATGGATGAGTAAAATAGACATTGATAGGGTCCAAACAAAGGTCTAATGCAATATTCTAGGAACTTGGGTGGACCAATGAGAGCCCCTATTGGTCTCCCAACCCTTAAGGGTTCTAAACAAGTCTGCTCTCTTTATCCTAGTTTAGAGAAATTTAAAAAGCCGAAAGATAAACCTGACAACACAAATCTAATCTCTAATCACCAGTCTGATGGTTCTGTAGTATAATCAAAATGAGGATTGACAAAAGGCCTGGGTTCCTTGGCTTGCCCCAGGTGAAGACTCAAGGCCATATGCATGCGAGTGGCTAAAATGGTCAGAGGGTGGAAAAGACATTTTCTTGGATTTCTTGATGTGGGAACCAATGCACTGTGATTTCAAAATCTGTTGGTAAAGTCCCAAGGGAACTACACTTTGAGTAGGAGAATTCAATGGTTGACAGGGTCAAGGTGAAAATTTGGATGAAAACTGGAATGATTAAACACAGTTCATGTGGCGTTTGTGTCTCCTTTACCAGAATGTGTTATGGAGATGGATATTGTGTCTCACTGAAAAAACACCTCTCCTACCTAGAATAGTAAAACAGAAGGCAAGCAAATCTGTCTTGCAGCCAATATTGATTTGACATGCTTAATGGAAACCAATACGATTGCCCAAGCCCACAAAGGTTGTTAATTTGAAACAATATAGAATATCTGGTAGACAAAAGTTTACTACTTTAATCAATGCCCTGTTAGACACTTGAGTACTGGCATGGACCAGTTCTCTAAACAATAGCCCTGTGTGGAGTACAGATTGAGGCTTATGGTAAAAGCCAGTGAGCACTGCCAAGTAGTAAGCAGCAAATA
The DNA here is from genome assembly GCA_007922815.1 of Macrotus californicus. Lineage (NCBI taxonomy): Eukaryota > Metazoa > Chordata > Mammalia > Chiroptera > Phyllostomidae > Macrotus > Macrotus californicus. The sequence continues at coordinate 9,334 of VMDR010027249.1, read as the reverse complement.
CTGGGATTTTGGACCATAAATTTCACATTTGAGAGGTGACTAGCTTATATCAGACATTAATCGAAACTGTCCCTATGCCTGAGGAACATAAAATGATCTTGAAACCTGAAATACCCAAAATGTCTTGGGTGATATTGAAGAACCGCTCTAAGAGGAAGAGCAGTGCTTAGAAGTATTTCATAATAAAATGGAAAGGGTTTGTGCAAGAACATGTTACCATGGGAATGCTAGCTATTTATCGTTTTGTTATAAGAAAGCCTTGGCCAAAAACCAAGGAGTGGCCTGTATAGTAAAGAATTTAATTTTGCCACCAAAGGGTTTTGGCCTTTGATTTAGGCTTCTGGGAGGTAATCTCTAAACCCTTGGAATGTGATGCCTGATAGCAGTGTTTTTGTTTGCCTTGGGGCTTTGAGCCACACCAACATAACTTGGGGTGGGCACTTTGGGTCATGATTAATCATCTTGACATCCTGAGGGGCTGGAGACTCAGGGTAGCCATGTGGATAATTACCTATACTTACTAGATGGAGCCGCAGTGAAAACTGTGGACACCAGGGTGAGCTTCCCTGGTTGGCAGTACCCTGTGTGTATTGCCAGACATCATTATTGGGAGGAGTTAATGCTGTCCTTGATGCCATGGAGAGAGGATATCTGGAAACTCTGTGTTTGAACTCTGCCCAAAGCACTTAGCTTTAACTGTAATAAACCATAATTGTAAGTATAACAGTTAATCACTAAGTTGTGTGAATCCTATCAAATTATCAAACCTAAGAGTAGTTGTAGGGACCCCCAAATTTGCAGTTGGTATCAGAAGTGAGAGCAGTCTTAAAGACTGCTCTTTCTCACTTGACAGTGTTTAACTTTGTTTTTAATCTTCACCCGAGGCCTTTTTTTTTCCCCATTGCTTTTAGAGAGAGAGGAAGGGAGAGAAACATCAATGTGAGAGAGAAGAATCAATTGTATGCACCTGGACCAGGGGTGCACTGACTGGGAATCAGACCTGCAAACTTTCAGCTACAGGATGACACTCCAACAGACTGAGCCACACAGGCCAGGGCTCTAGCTTTCATACTAGAGGCTTTACTTGGATATCTGTTGATACTTGCTTGTGTTGACATGAGAAATGTCCAAACCGCAGAGACATTTTAGGAGTTTGAGTCAAACTGAGACGCTAGCAAGCAAGATCTCAAATGCTTCTAGTTTTACAGTTTATTTTATGCATTTGAAATTAAGGAGGGAACTAAGGAAGATTACAAGAGGGTGAGGGAAAACAAGGCAAGATTGGATTACAAAATCAAGTGCTTTCTTAAGGTGTACTACTTCTGGCATTCCAAAGGTGTGTTAATCCAGATGCACAAAAACAATGGACAGAGCTTGGACCTCTCACTAAAGAAATTATAGCCCTGGCCAGGTGGCTGTGTTGGTTAGAGCATTGTCTCACACATCAAAAGGTTGGAGGTTCGATTCCTGGTCAGGGTACATACATAGGTTGGGAGGCAACCAACTGATGTTTCTCTCTTTTTCTCTCTCCCTTCCTCTCTCCCTAAAATCAATAAACATATTGAAAAAAATAAATTATAATCCTGGGGTATGACCACCCACTATGACCTGCCCAGTTTAGTAATTGATGATTTATTACAGCACCCCCTTTTCATCCACAGGTGTCAGCTTCCATTTAAGCATGGGTAGCTAAAAAGCTGTGTGTGGTACCTTTTGTATGAACCTCACAGTAGACTGACTATTTAGTGGGGAGCCTCCAAGTAGGTCTTTGCTCTTGGGCCTGTCAAATTTTGTATAAAAGGCTCTGTAAAATCCTGCTTAAAGAAGATGCCTCCTTGTCAATGATCTGCAAACTGAGGAGAGAAAAAAGGGTGGCAGTCTCAGTATCCAGCATGCAAGTGCTAATTAACCCTCTGTTTTCTCTTGCTTTCAATCAATTCTTGGTGCTCCCTGCCTCAAACCCCTATCCATCACTCCTCTAGAAATGAAGTCTTTTATGGGAATGCAGCAGTAGATTGTCTGTAGCTGGGAAGGGAAATGAAGATTGCTTCTCAAACAGACTTCCAATAGTCTCCTTTATTCTCCTTGCCTGTCCCACTCTGGACCTCATTTCAGCTCAACTTCCAGTGGTATCTCATGCCGCCAGTTCCTGAGGCTTCTATGCTTTAAACATAGTTCTTCTTGGCTTTTTCACTGTCGGTTTAGAATTTAGTTTTTTCAAGGTGCTAAATCATTTGTCACTTAACTATTTCAGCTTTTACAACTTTGGTGCTTTATTTGCTCCCCTACTCTCTCTGATTTTTTTATAGGTTTGTTTATTTATTTTGTGGACAAAAAGTGGCCACATAATAAAGCTGACTCAGAGGAGGCCTGCATGGTGGTGGCCTTACAAACTCAGAGACCTAAAGTAACCACACAGAATAGTGTGAAATTCAAACTTTTTAACTAAATGTAGTTTGTAGTTGGTAATCATGTCCTAGGCTAGAATCTTGCCTGACAAAAGTCAGTCTTTACCTTAACTGAGCCTGTCTGTTGTCTCCTTGCATTTATGATAATACACCAGAGCAGAGACCGTAAATCCCTTTATTGTTATTGTTATTGTTATTGTGTTAATTGTTGATTGTTAACTATCCTGTACCCACTTATGTAAAAGAAGTATGTGTCTATCATTTTACTTTTTTATTCAATCCCAGAGGTTTCCCCTACCCCGCTTTGCTTTCTCCTGCCTCCCATCTCCCTAATCTATCACCAATGGATTTCATGTAACCCCTTTATGCTTCTTCCTTTGCTTGTAATGTATAAAAAAAATAAGGTGCATAACTGCCATTTTTGCAGAGAGTTTTCTCAGTCCATTGAAAATTTGCTTTCTGGCAATTGTCGTCAATTTGGCTCAAATAAACCCATAAAAATTCTTTCCTTCTTTCCTTTGAACATTTCTTTCTTTCTTTTCCTTTTTTTAAAAAAGATTTTATTTATTTATTCTTAGAGAGATGGGAAGGCAGGGAGAAGGAGAGGGAGAGAAACAACGATGTGTGAGAGACACGTTGACCAGTTGCCTCTCGCATGCCCCCAACCAGGAACCTGGCCTGCAACCCAGGCATGTGCCCTGATGGGGAATCAACCCAGTGACCCTTTGGTTCACAGGCCGGCGCTTAAGCCACTGAGCCACACCAGCCAGGGCAGGTTTGGACATTTTTTTCTTTTTTTTAAAAAGATTTTATTTATTTACTTTTAGAGAGAGGAGAAGGGAGAGAGAAATGAAGGAGCTGGCCCACAACCCAGGCACGTGCCCCGACCAGGAATCAAACCAGCAGCCCTTTGGCTTACAGGCCAGTGATCAATCCACTGAGCCACACCACCAAGGCAGGTTTGGATATTTCTTATGTTGATAGTTTAAGCCTTTTGTGTGGACCAGGTTGCTCCTGGTAGGTCCAGCAAGATCTGAGTTTAGGATTTCACTTGATTTTGCCTAAGATTTTCTTTTTTTTTTGCATTGGGACTGGAAACAAACACTCTCAAACCTAGAAGAGATGTGGAAGACCACATATGGAGTCTGTCTTTTCCTTTCCCAGGCAGTAAACTTGAGGTCTCAAGAGGGGCAAAGACTAGCTTAATACCATGTAGCTAATGAGGGGCAGGGCTGGAACTGGAGCCTGGATCTGGTGACTCCTAGGCTACTAATTCTGGCTACTAGGTCCACTGTCTTCCTGGAGACAAAAGCCCCATCACAGAGCTCAGACAAACGTTTTAAAAGTGGGGTCCATAGAGATGTTTTGTGGTTCTGTATGCTTGGCTAAAATTTTATTGTAGAGTTAAGGCACTAATATTCATATGAAAAGATAATCAATATCACGAATCATCAGAGAAATGCAAGTTGAAACTACAATGGGATATCACCTCATACCTGTCAGAATGGCTATCATCAATAAGTCATTAAACAAGCTTTGAGAAGGATATGGCAAAAAGGGAACCCTTGTGTATAGTTGATGAGATTGCAAATTGGTGCAGCCACTATGGAAAACAGTATAGAGGTTCCAAAAATTTAAAAATGAAGCTACTTCATGACCCAGCAATTGTACTTCTGGGTATATATCTGAAGAAACCCAAAACACTAATTCAAAAAGATATATGCTCTTCTGTGTTCATTGCAATAGCCAACACATGGAAGCAACCCAAGTGCCCATCAGTAGACAAGATGATGTGGTACATATATATAATGGAATTAAAAAAAAGATTTTATTTATTTATTTTTAGAGAGAGGAGAAGGGAGGGAGAGAAACATTGATGTGTGAGAAAAACATCAATCAGTTGCCTCTCACAAGCACCCCAACCAAGGGCTGGGCCTGCATCCCAGGCGTGTGCCCTGACCAGGAATCAAACTAGCAACCTTTCGTTTTGTGGGATGATGCCCAACCAACTGAGCCACCCCAGTCAGGACATATACAGTAGAATATTACTCAGTGATAAAAAATGAAATCTTACATTTGTGACAACATAGTTGGATCTAGAGGTTATTATGCTAAGTAAAATAAGACAGAGAAAGACAAGTACTCTGTGATTTCACTAATACAGGGTCTTGCACAAATAAAGCCCCTTTTTTAGTACAAAATCTTTTATTACAAAATAAGCATGTAATTCTGTAACATAACAATATCACATTCAAACATGTCATATAACATTTTAGATGAAATGTTCAAATTAAAACTATAAATTATTATACCCATATTATTACCCTACCAACCACACTCAAGCAGGTGTTACTTCTGCTGGACCCTGTATGTGAAATCTAAAGAACGAAATAAATAAACAAACCAGAAACAAATGTATAGCTACAGAAAACAAACTGAGGGTTGTCAGATGGGAGGGTGTTTGGGGGCTGGGTGAAAAAAGTGAGGGAATTAAGAAGTACAAATTGGTGATTACAAAATAACCATGTGGATGTAAAGTACAACGTAGGGAATATAGTCATAATATTGTAATGACTATCTATGGAGATAGGTGGGTCCTGGAAACATCAGGGGAATCACTTCATAAGTTATAGAAATGTCTACTCACAACACAATACACCTGAAACTAATATAAATAATATCAAATGTCAACTGTAATTGAAAAATAAAATTTAAAAAAAGCACTAATGTTTACATTTTGCCAATTTATACCAATAAGACACTACTTTTACTGGATTGAAAATCTCCTTGCTGTTATTTTAGTGTGATTTTGGGAGAGAATAGAAATGAGTGCAAAGTTTCAATCTTTCATTGTTACCAAGAACTCACAACTATGTTTCCTGTCTTTTCTGACCTCCACTAGGACTTAGGGTGGCAAGGAGGACCTAAAGGGTAGATCATAATGTTGCTGACTAATTTTTCAGGAGTAGAATAAAGGTGGTCTACTAAATTAATCCCTGAGCTTTCATTCAAGATGGTAGTCTAGGTCAATGCAGTACTCACATCCTCCCACAACCACATCAGAATTACAGCTGTACTACAGAACAGTCATCACTCAGAACCACCTGAAATATGTCTGAATGGAAGCCCTACAACTAAAAATATAAAAAGAAGCTGCATTGAGACTAGTAGGAGGGGTGGAGATGTGGAATGGACTGGTCCCACACCAATGTGTGGCAAATGAAAATTGAGAAGGGTATCTCAGCTGCAAAAGTTCCCCCTGAGGGGGAAGGGTCCGAGTCCCACACCAGGCCCCCTATCCCCACGCCAGGAAGAGAAGTCTTCATAACTTCTGGCTGTAAAAACTAGCAAGGATTGTGCCTGAGTAAGATAGAGGGCAGTTGGAATTTCAGGCAATTCCTCTTAGATGACCTGTGCATGTACTTACTCTGACTCACTCCCTCTGAACTCCAGGACTGTGGCAGCAGCATGAAAGGCACCAGAAACATGCTGGGAGGAACTAAGTTATCTGGCATTGGGATGAGAACTAGTGGGGCAGCTTTCGCCAAGACAGAAATGCTGGCAGAAGCCATTATTCCTTTTCTGAGCCTTTCCCCCACAGAGCCAGCAGGTGGGAACCATATCTGAGTCTCCATCAATCTGGCTCATACAGTTTGCCTTGCCCTAGTGATTTCCAGAAACATCCAACGTGAGGGTCCACCCAATCGTCTTCCAGTGGCCATTCCTTGCAAATGGCCTGTCTTGGCTCATGCTTCAGACTTTTTAAAAATCTCTCATAAAGCAGCATATGGCCTTGGCATGCTCCATACCTCTTGCTAAGTGGCCCCACAACCCAGCCCTAGCAACAGCCAACCTTGGTTTGTAGGTTGGCTTCTCTTGGTCACCTTCAAGCCCAGCACGAGTAGCAGCCACGTGTAGATCATTTTGTAGCTCATGCCAAGTGGCCTTGAGCAGAGCACAGGTGGTGGCTGACCTTGGCCTGTACCTCCTGGTAGGCCTCAGAACCAGTGCACCCATAGACAACTTCAGATTATGTCAAAGCACCACCCAATCACCTCCACAAATGACATACTCAAGTGGCAGACTCAGTGGGCACCAGAGCTGGTATAAGTCTTGTTCTGTGTGGTGGGCCCACTGATGATCCTCCATGGTGGTTATCATAGCCAGTTCTTGCAGCAGATTATTCTGGGAGTAAATCCCTCCCATTGACATGCTAACAGCAACCAAAGCTCAACTGCAAAAGAAAGATGTACTCAACCTACACAGGGGCCTGGGGTGCACACCTGGTGTGCCTAGTTTGGATGAATAGGGAGGCTGTGCCACCGAACCCTGTAAGACACCTACTACATTAGGCCATTCTCTCAAGCCTAGGAGATGTAGCAGCTCTACTTAATACTTAGAAACAAACACAGTGAGTCAGCCAAAACAAGGAGACATAGAAACATGTCCTAACTAAAAGAACGAACAAAGTTCCAGAAAAAGAACTAAACAAAGTGGAAACGAGCAATCTATTAGATGCAGAATTCAAAACACTGGTTATAAGTATGCTCAATGAACTTAGAGGAAGAATAGATGAACTCAAAGAGGACTTCAACAGCATAAAAAAGGACATGGAAACCATAAAAAAGAAGTAGTGAGAAATGAAGTATACACTAACTGAAATGAAGAATACATTACAGGGAATCAACAGTAGAGTAGATGAAGCCAAGTATCAAGTCAGCAATTTAGAATATCAGGAAGCAAAAAACAACCAATCAGAACAGCAATAAATAAGTAAATAAATAAATAAAATAAAAAAAGTCCCCCAAATGAGGATATTGTAAGAAACCTCTGGGGCAACTTCAAGTGTACGAACATTTGCATTATGGTGATGCTGGAAGGAGAAGAGAGAGAGCAAGAAATTGAAAGCCTATTTGAAAAAATAATGACAGAAAGCTTCCCTAATCTGGTGAAAAAAGTAGACATATAAATCCAGAAAGGGCACAGAGTCCCAAACAAATCCCAGAAATGAGGCCCATACCAAGGCACATCATAACTAAAATGCAAAAAGTTAAAGACAGAGAGAATGTAAAAGCAGCAAGAGAAAAACAGTTACCAGTAGTTATCTACAAGGGAACTCCAATAAGACTGTCAGCTGATTTCTCAACAGAAATTTTGAAGGCCAGAAGGGATTGGCAAGAAATATTCAAAGTGATGAAAAGCAAGGATCTACAACCAAGATTACTTTATTCCACAAAGCTATCATTTAGAATTGAAGGACAGATGAAGAGCTTCTCAAACAAGAAAAAACTAAAGGAGTTCACCATCACCAAACCAATATTACATGAAATCTCAAAGGGTCTTCTTTAAGAAGAAGGAAAAAAAAAGATAAAAAATATGAACAATAAAATGACAATCAATACATATCTATCAACAACTGAATATACTATAAAAAAACAAACTAACAAGCAGAACACACACAGAATCATAGATACAGAGAACATTTTGATGATTTCCAGTCAGGAGCAATTTGGGGGGATAGGTGAAAAAGGTAAAGGGATTAAGAAGTACAAATGGGGAAGCCATGGAGTAAAACAAAACAAAACAAAACAAAACAAAAAACAAAACAAAACCAAAATAAAGAAGTACAAATGGGTAGTTACAGAATAGTCATGGAGATGTAAAGTACAGCACAGGGAGTATAATCAATGATATTCAAGTAATTATTTATGGTGTCGGATGGGTATGAGAGTTACTGGGATGAGCACTTAGTAAGTTATATTATGTCTATAATCACTGGGGTGTACATATGAAGCTAATATAATATGGTATGTCAGCTGCAATTGAAAAATAAAAATATTTTATTTTATTATTATTTTAATATTTATTTGTTTATTTAGAGAGAGGGGAAGGGAAGGAGAAAGAGAGGGAGAGAAACATCAATGTGTCATTGCCTCTTGTGCGCTTCCCACTGGGGGGCCTGACCTGGCCTTCAACTCAGGCATGTGCCCTGAATGGGAATTGAACCTTTGGTTCACAGACTGGCACTCAACCCACTGAGCCACACTAGCCAAGGTGAAAAATAAAAAATATTTTAAAAGAATTAATAAAATAGTAAAAAAATAACATGATTCCTGATTTTTTTTTAGCTACGTGGTTGATAGGGTTTTATATTTTATTCTTGGTAATCTGGTTTTATGCTGCTTGACCACTCCTAATATAAAAATGGAAAATGGGAAGGAAATAAAATGTCTAGGGGGAAGAAATATCAGAAGGTAACTGTTGAAGAATAAAAAGCTAGCCTGACTGGTGTGGTTCAATTGGTTGGGCATCATCCCACAATGTGAAAAGTTGTCAGTTTGATTCCTGGCCAGGGCACACGCTTTGGTTGTGGGTTGTGTCTGGTTGGGGCATGTACGAGAGGCAACCCATCGATGTTTGTCTCTCACATCAGTGTTTCTCTCCCTCTCTTTCTCCTTCCCTTTCCCTCCCTCTAAAAATGAATGAATAAAATCTTAAAGAAAAGAATAAAAATCTATAAGCAGAAAACAATGAGGAGAAAATGGAAATGAGTAAATGTTCTAAATCTGGCTTTCTTTTCTTTCTCTTTCCCCTCCCTCTCTCTCTTTTTTCTTTCTTTTTATACTTGAGGAGCATCCAATTTAAAATTCATTCTCAAATGTTTAATAATAAAAAAAGAAAAAAATCATCTTCTTGTAAATTTTGTATCAGGTATTTAAGGAGAATTAAGGTCTTGTAGTAGTTCTGCATTATTGATTAAAAAGACTTTTGAGATAGTGTTATATCTCTTAAGTACATTGTTATGTCTTAAGAAATACAACAATAACATAGAATGTGGGGACCTTGTTTGGATTCTAATTTGAGCAAACCTACTTACTATAAAAGTTGGTCAACTATAAAAAGACATTTTTGAGCCAAATCAGGAC
>VMDR010027248.1:0-13662 GCA_007922815.1 Macrotus californicus | reverse complement strand
AGAAGCCAACCCAAGATGACTTAACCAAGAAGGAAATGTATTATTTCACATTATACAAAATTCAGAGGTAAGGCATCAGCAGCTGTTAAATTCATCAGCTTAATAATGACAACAGTCAAGGTTTGTGATTCTCTGTCATTCTGCTGTCTCACCTGTAGCTTGTTGGCTTTGCACTCAGGCTAGTTTCTCTCTGGTGACAAGACATTCACAGTAGTTCTAGGTACCACATCCAGAGATAGCAGTCTTCAGAGGACAATGAGAGTGCCTCTTATTCAGAAGCTCTGACAGATTCTTCTTCATGTTTTTTCACCACAATTTTATCACATGCTTATTTCTAAGCCAGTCATTGGAAAGGTTATAAGGTAACCATGATTGACTTAGATCAGTCAGGAATTATCCACCGTGGACACATGGAGAGGGAAAATACCTGTACAAAAGCAGATGCTATTATAACAAGTATGGGGATGGGAATAGAGGGATGTTGGGACATGTCATAGTGCCTGCTTTCTAGCCACCTGAGTAATTAAATGTGAGAATAAAATAAACACACTTTCAGGCATACAGGGACTCAGGAAATTTGTGTCCTACATAGCCTTTCCAAAAGAGAACAGTTACTAAAGCACATTTTCTAGCCAGACAATAAAGGCTCAAGAAATGATGAAAATATTGGACTCAAGAAACCATGGTAGTAACCAGTAGGACAATGAAAATAAATCCTTGTATAATCACTGGGATCAGATCTAAAAGGCAGCTAGTAACAATCAGAAGAATATATTATATATTATATATATATATATATATAATATGGTATATTTATATATGTATATAAATGGTATATTATATATTTATACCATTTTACCATGGTAGCCCCATTTTTATTAGTGGGGCAGGTTGAAACTAAGAGCAGTTACAGCTTGTCCAAGTCACAATACTTAAGTTTTTGAAAACATGCTGATGTGCAAGAGCAGTGGAAATAAAGCCCCCCTCTTTCCCTTGTTTCTAGAACTACTGGACAGGCAAACCTCCTTAAATCTTCCTTTTTAATTGGTGGGGACACATTTTGATTTTACCTGAGAAGATCAGAACTCACGAGCCCCTACTATACCTGTCATAGTTTAGGCCTGGAATGCACACTGGGCTCTGCCTGCACTGAACTCGTGTGCTTCGGATTTCAGCCTTAGCGCTCTGACGTTTCCTTAGTTTGTTTTTCCTTTTCTGGGTTAGCCCGGGGTCTGCACTCTTACCTGGCTTGTGTTCTCTTGCCTCATCAGCAGTGGCAGTGTGATCGGGGACTACAATACTGGACACCTTGTCACTCTGCCCAGATTTAGTGCCCAACATGGGACATTTGCATTGATTTGTTTCTTTCTTGGTGGTAAGATTTGTGAGATGAGAAACTACACATTCAATAGCAGCTTAATTTAACTGAAATCTCAAGTTTATGTCTCCCCAAAGGCACATCTGAGATGTTCCTCTTTACTGCACTCTTGAGATGATGAGACATATTTTGCCCTAAAAAGACATTTGTCCATTGAATTGGTCCCTTTACCTCCCCGCACCTTAGTTTCCTTGTCAGCAAAGCAGGAAACACGATCCATCTTTTAGAAAGAAGACCTTTGGAGGTGCTGGGGCTCCACAGCCTGGTTCCCTGCCAATCCAGGCAGCCTCATGGGAGGGGCAAGATTTCAGGGTCTGTGCCAGCAAGAGTGTCTGAAGGACTTGCTTCCCAAAGCGATTTATCTCCCATCACCACTGCCCTCTTTCTGGCCCCAGTGGCATTAGAATGTGGGGACAAGGACACCCTTTGCTGAATTAAGGACAGGGTTTTTTGTAAAGGGTCTCAGAAGACAACAAGGAAGAATATGTATTATTATTTTTTTGTATGATATTATCTTTGAGAAGCCTGCTTTCAAATCTTAATTTCAAGATAGGTCACTAATATTTTAAACAATGAGCAGTTAGAGGAAACCCCAGAAATCCTGGAAGGCCATAATGAATGATATTATTAAAATGCGCAATCTCACATTAGGATCTGGATAAATGACTTTCTTGTCCTCACTGCCCCGCCATCATGTGTGGGCAAATGCCAGAACCATTTATCCTTGGGACCTTGCTCCAGGCAGAAGGGGGACACCCCTCATGGCTTGGGCTGCTGTATAAATACCTGGGCAGGATGGACAGGAGAACCTGTGGTCAGAATGACATCTGGACATTCTCCTCCTGGGTTGCACTCTTGTATGTAGGAAAGTGGAACCCTCGGGTCTGTTCTCTTGGTCCCTGGAGGCAGGTCACCAATTTGGAGCCCCCTAAACCAGGGCAGGCCCCACTGAACCCGTGGTCAACACTGATGGTGCCTGGCTGGGGCTTGGCATCTATATTTTAAAGTACCCTGGGTAGCCCTGGCCTGGGGGCTCAGTCCGTTGGAGTATCGTCCCGTATTCAACATGGTTGCGAGTTCAGTTGTTGGTTGGGGCACCTACCTAGGTTGTGGGTTTGATCCCCAGGTGGCTGTGTATTGGAGGCAACGGATCAATGTTTCCCTCTTATATCGGTATTTCTCTCTCTCTCTCTCTCTTTCTCAAAACAACAACAACAGCAAAGAAAACAATAAACATACCCTAGGGTGAAGATTAAAAAGCAAGTGCCCCTGGATTATTCTAAGGGGCAGCCAGGGTTGAGAACACAGTATTAACAGGGAAACCAACTGCCTCTGCGCCTACTTTTCTAGATCTCTCAGGGCCAATCTTAATCTTTCCTGGCACCTGGGCCGGTAGAGGGATTTCCCAGCAAGTGAGGCTGTCATGTGAGCGGGTAGGTGAGACTCCCTGACCCGTGTTATTTGCCGTTTCTTTGTGCCTGACGCAGCCGGTAGGAGTCTGAGCCTAGGAGAGGCCAGAGGAGGTGACAAGGCCCCTCTAGTTACCGTGGCTGCTGGGCCATCTGGGTCCGCCTCACTGGGGCCTCTGTTCTGAAGGTGACTGTTGATAGGCACTGCGGTGGGGGGCAGGGGAGAGGAGGTAATTTGGTCCCGACTTGGCAAGATGTCCTCTGCGTCAACGGCTGTGCTCAGACAGTTGCTGATTGTCACATTGTGTGTCTGATGCTTTTCCCTTTTTAAAAAATAAAGACCTACTGTTTCTAAAGAGAACTGGCAATCAACCATAAAAGTGTGAGTTTAAAGCTTGTTTAAAGAGGGGAAGACATTTTTTGTAGTTCGGCCACTTGTAGTGCGTATGAGCAGGGGCATGGCCCCCGCCAATCAGAACAGATGCAGGCTGTGTTCTGGAGTGGGGCCCTGGAGGCCTCTGCCCAGCCTGGCTTTTCCCTCCAGTTGACAGATTGTAGCGATGTTCTGGGAGTCCTGGGAGAGGGGCCAGGGCAGGAGGGGCAGTGGTGGGACCCTCAAAAGACACTTAGGAAGTGGCTATTTACCAAAAGTAAAAATAAAAAAAAATTCAGTATTTTACTATAGGCGTGCATACTGTCCAGATACCAGATCTACTTATAAAAGATGCTAAGCATTCTGGTTAACCTCCATCAGAGTGTGAGACACACCAGGTCTAGGTGGAGAGCCAGGTCATGCCCTAATGGGAGGGCATGGCAGCGTCTGTCTGGGCATCGCTATGCATGTCCTCATGGCCTAGCCTGGTGCTGGGTGCACAGTAGATGCTCAATAAATACTTGGGCATGAACAGCCTTTATGACTCTTTTTGACTCTTCTAAAAACAGGTGGCCCCACCAAGGGTGTCCAGCCCACCACCTATGGACCGCATGCAGTCCAGGATGGCTATGAATGTGGCCCAACACAAAATCATAAATTTACTTAAAACCTTTTTTTTTTTGCTCATCAGTTTTCATTAGTGTTTGTGTATTTAATGTTTGGCCCAAGAAAACTCTTCTTCCTGTGTGGCCCAGCGACGCCCAAAGGTTGGACACCCCAAAGCGACACTATTGAATGTGACCACGTGTCGACACTGCAGCTGGTCCTCTGTAGGCAGGTTATCCGCACATGCCAGGGTGTTTGCAGGCATGGCATCAGCAGGAGGGAGAGGATGTTTCCCTCTGCTGTCGTGGAGGGCATCCCTAACTTGGGTTCGTCAGACCAGATCATGCACAGCCTCTCAGACAACGTGTGCGGGCGTCCTAGCGGTGCTGGGGCTGTGCTGCCGGTCTGGACTCTGAGCTTTGTGTCTAGATTATGCTGTTACCTCTGTTTACTTGTTCTACTGCAGATCCCCTTGTTTCAATTTCTCCTCTCTCTTCTCTGGGTTCCCACAGCACTTTCATTTTTCTGTATTTGTCTCAACTTGCATTATGTTGTAACTAATTGTCCACATGACCCGTTTGTCCTCTGGAGTTGTCCTGGCTTTGTGGTTTTGATGGCACTGGCTCGAAAGGCCATTGCTGTGAGGTGCAAAGCCGGCCTTCTCCTGGTTAGGATCCTGGGGTGGGCTGTCATGGAGGGCTCTAAAAAATTCCCGTAAATCTCCCTCTAGCACTTGGCTGGGTTAATTTCTATATTTACCTCTTTGTTTCAATTCTTAAATCTTTTGATAATACAGAGTGAGAATGGGATCTAATTCAAGGGTGTGAAGTAAACTATTATGAAGAATTTTTAATTCAGTTGGTTTATATTTTCTAAATTTCCACAATGAGCATGTATTGCTTTTGTAATTCACAAGAGTATTAAAAATAAAAATGATCCCCAGTGATGTGGATGGGCTCAAAATAAGACTGACAAAATAGCATGAGGGAAGTGCTGTGACAGGTTGTTTTGATTTTTTAAGCAGTCTCCTTGTATTATAGAAGATAGAAGCAAACCACTTATCAACTAATGCATGGCCATTTCAGCTTGTTTCAAGAACAGTCCAATCGGAAATGAGGGTTTACGATCTGACTTTTAACAAGTAGCTTTGGCGTCTAACCTAATCGATGTGCTTGATTTTACATTTGACAGAACTAAAACCACACACAAGCTACACATTCTCAGGGTATTAAATACCTGCTGTGTGATGTGCAGACATCCATGTAAGAGAGAAGGCAGAAGCCTGACTGGAATGTTCATTATTCTTAAGGGATATATCAAACTGAGCTGAAATTATGAAGTCATGAGCGTATACATTTACTTAATTCCCTCTGCCCCCCAATTAATAAAATGTGCCAAATACTCAGGGTCAAAGGTAGCATGAAACCAATAGTGATGGTGAGTTTAACTCGGCAAAATTCAATGTCCAGTCTTCTGAATGTACAATAGTAAGACAAAAATTATTTTGTATAGTGCTTGATTTTGAGAAAATTAAGATGGAACACAAACTTTTTTGTTAGGAAATGTGAACTGAATGTATTGTGTTTATTTTTACAGTATATTGGCTTTCCTTTTTGAAGTTAATCTTATATTTATCCCCTTGCTAATCCTTATTTTTAATAGGCAGGCTTTTAACGCTATAAGGGGCGTTTTGTTCATTGACGTCAAGCCAGAGTACCTTAGGATGTTTTACAAACACATCCATTGAAACTGCTGACTTCTCCGGCTTTGACAATTTACTGAACTGATCTAACAGGTAGTTCCATTCAGCCGTCGTATGGAGAGCGATCGTTCAGCACAGTTTGATATTTAGCACTGCAGCTTAACCATAAAAAATACAATTTATGCTAATACGTTCCATTCAGGCCTGTTTCCAACCAAGCCTACAATTTAGCCACTTCGTGTGCTCACAACTGCTGTTTACTAATAATGCTTGATTTCAACAGAAAAAGCCTGCCTTCAATTCAGACAGCGTGGGAAACTTGTATTTCATGGGAAGTTAATCATCTGGTGATTCTTTAATCCTTATGCTAAAAGTTGGATGTAATTTTCACATATCCTCAGTTTTCTTTCTTCATGTTTTATTATGTTTTGGACCCTTACAGAATTAAAGCAAGTACAGAGCGCTCACAGTCTACGCAAGGGATGCATTCTTAAAACACTCACGTAATCCCAAACTTCCACAGTTCAAGTTGAATTGTCACCGAGGACTAAAGACAAAATCCAGATTTGCTCGGCTCACCTGTGCATGGAGAAAATATGCATTATTTGTTTTATATGACACTGTCTAAAACTGGCACAAAACGCGAGCGCACTGTGCGCTTTTGCCTCACCTCACATCTGCGGAACCCTGAGATTGTCCATCTCTCTGTGCGTTCACGCTGCTGAGCCCAGGAAGGGAGGGAAGCTCCTTCCTGGGTGGTAGGCCCTAAGAGGATGGTGGAGGGACAGCTTTAAACACACGGCCACAAATTCACTGGCACTCCTTCCTCTTGAATTGGGGCTGGCCCTGATTGCTCTGACTAGTAGTGTAGAGTGGCAGTGACGCTGTGTGACTTCTAAGGCACAGTAGGCGGACTAATGTCTTCTCCCTACTCCTCTGCAGATGTCCATGTTTGAATCCCCAGAACCTGTGACTGTTTTACCTTACGTGGCAAAATGGACTTGCTGTTGGGATTAAGTTAAGGATTTTGAGACGGGAAGACTGATTATCCAGGTTGGCCCAATGTAATCACAAGCAGCTTTGTAAGAGGGAGGCAAGAGAAAGGCAAAGAAAAATTTGAAGATGTTATGCTGCTGGTTTTGAAGGTAGTGGAAAAGGCCATGGGCCAAGGAATGCAGGTGGCCTCTAGAAGTTAGAAAAGGCAAGGAAACAAATTCTCCTCTGGAGTCTGGACTTCTGACCTCCAAAATTCTGAACTCCAGTTGTTTGAAAGCACTAAGGTTGTGGTAATCTGTTGTGGCAGCCCCAGGACACAAATACGCACAACTAGGAAGGCTTGGTTCTGTTAGAATGTTCACTCTCCGGAGGGTCCCTCTCAGGACACTTCCTCTTGGAATCCGGCAGCCATGCTGTGAGCAACCCAAATCACAAGAAGAATACAGAAGTGGAGCTCTGGTCTGCAGCTCCACAGGGGCCCAGACTTACAGCCATCCAGCCCCGGTGTCAGATATGTAGGTGAAGAAATCTGTATGTCATCCACGCCCCCTGCCCCTGCCGTTTGAGTTATCTCTGGGTGTTTGTGTCTTCCTAGCTGAGACCCCAGACACAGTGGCACAAGAGTAGCTGCCTCTGCTCTTCTCTACATTCCTGACCTACAGAATCCATGAGCTTAATAAAATGGCTGTTACTTAGCCCCAGTAAGTTTGGGTTGGTTTTTTGGCACCAAGGAGAAGATGGGGATGTGTGAGCCAAAGCAAAATATCTATTGGCCAAGAGGCCATTGTGGGTTGGCCTTTGGGCACAGGTTAATGTAACAGGTTGGTTTGGACTGATGCTCTGAGGGAGCTGAAGGAAAAAGAGATGAATAAAAAAGGGATGAATGGCTTGGTGTGAACCTTGCATCCCTGAAACACCACACTGATACAAGGCCCCTGGGTTGAGAATTCAGGGGTTGGGAGGCTGTGTCGCATCGCACCAGTTAGGATGATACCAGCAGCAAGCAGCAGATACCCTGGAGACCAGTGGCTGAAATGTAAGGACATTTTCCATCTATGTGTGAGCAGCCAACAGGGACAGGAAGCCAAGAGAGGGCAGGGTTAGCAGCTTAACGGGATCCTTCCACTCCACTATCCTTAGCATGTTGGTTTGTCCCCAGGCTTGTCCCCTCATGATGATAAGCCCCAAAAGACATGGTTGGAGAAAAACATACAGACACTTTAAATGTATGACCACTAACCTCAGGTGAGCCTTTATACTGTCTGACAGTTTTACACTGTTTTCTCGTCCATTTACTCTCCATTCATTCTTTTACCCGGCAAATGTTGATTAAGCTCCTATTATGCCAGGTGACTGTCTCTCATTTTCTTCTCTCTCCACACATTTCCAACCTTCTTGCCCTCAGTCTTGAATGATGATCTTGTTTCCTATTTTCTGAGAGCAATCAGAAGAGAACTTTCTCACCACCACATCTTATAGCATCTGCACCCATACTCCACCCCCCTACCCCGCCCATGCCTTCCTGACTGTGCATGACCTGCCTGTGTTCTTGTCTGAGGCCAGTCCCTCCTCTCAGGCACCAGATCTGAGCCCCTGTCACCCACTCAAGAACATCGCATCTTTTCCCTCTTGGATCATCAATAATCCATCTACTGGATTATTCTTGTCAACATACAAATATGCTGCGATCTCTCTCATCTTAATCTCTCTTAAACTTGCCTCCATCTTTCCTTTTGCTCAGGATTAATAAGCCTTTTGTGCCTTAATGGAAATATTTTGTATGATGTATGTATATTCAGCTGAGCCTTGGATAACACAGGTTTGAATTGTGCAGGTTCACTTATTTTTTGGAAGAGATGTGCAGTTGGCTCTCCATATCCCTGGGTTTTGCAATCACTGATTCTACCAACTGTGGATCAAAACCAGTATTTTCTACCCACAGTTGGTGGAATCCAAGGAATAGGAAGGCCAACAGTGTGCATCGTCTACAGCGTTTTACGTAAGTAACTTGAGCATGGTGGATTTTGATATTGGTGAGGGGGGCGGGTCCTGGAACCAATCCCCCACAGATACTAAGGGACGACTATGGTCAAGTTTTTGGGGACTCAAAAGTTATGTGTTTTTCTGACTGCGAGGAGGGTTGGCACCTCTTATTAACCCTCATCGTGTTCAAGAGTCAACTGTATATATATTTATGTTATGATATACACCTGATATATGTATCATACATACACATGTATCTGACACACACACATATCTGAACACACATGTATCTGATATATATGTGTGTGTGTACACACACACACACACTGATACATGTGTTTGTATGATAAATATATCAGGTATATATGTCAAAAGGTGTGTGTGTGTATACACACACACACTCACACACACCCCCACACACACACCTTTCTTTTGGCATTTGCGTTATGTATCTTCCAACTTCCTGTATCTTTATATTTTACACAGATCTCTTGCAAATGGCATGTATACAGCTGGATTTTGTTTTCTATTCAGTCTTACAAAATGACTTTTAGCTGGAATATTTAGTTCATTCATATTCAGTGTTGCCTCTAATCTATTTGGGTTGCCTCTCTTATTTGGGCTTGCTGTTTATTCTGCCTATTTCTATGTTTTGTTTTCTTTCTTTCTTTCTTTTGCCTCTTATTATTTCATCTTGTTTTCTTTCCTGGTTCTGAATTTATGCACTCTATTTATGTTCTTTTAGTTGTTACTCTGATAAGCATCTTTAACCCCTTCCTGAATGATACAAAGACCTCGGAACACTTTCACTCATTTACCTTCCTCCTCATTATAAATTGTTGTCACGCATTGTGTTCCTTTTTTTAGTCAGAAGACATTTTTGCTGTTTTATACAAATAATGTTAATTTACGATTATCCACATCCTTGTTACTTTCTCTGCTCTTCTTCCTTCTTGTATCTCAGGTCCTTCATCTGGGATTACTTTTCTTCTCAAAGGACACTCTTTAGAATTTCTTTTAGTGCATGTGTCCTGGTCCTAAATTCTCTTAGTTTTTGTTTAAAAATGCCTTTATTTTACTCCCGTCTTATTTCAGTTTTTAAAGATTTTATTTATTTATTTTTAGAGAGAGAGGAAGTGAGGGAGCAAGAGAGGGAAACATCGTTGTGAAAGAGAAACATCAATCGGTTGTCTCTAGCGTGTGCCCTCACTGGGGACCAAACCCACCACCCAGGCATGTGCCCCAGTGGGAGTTGACCTGGCCACCCTAAGCTCTCTGGGATGACACCCAACCAAATGAGCCACGCTGGTCAGGGCTTTGCTTCCATTTTAAAAGCTGTTTTCTCCCTGGGTGGTGTGACTCAGTGGATTGAGTGCTGGCCTGCAAACTAAAGGGTCACTGATTCATTCCCAGTCAGGGCACATGCCTGGGTTTCGGGCCTAGTCCCCAGGGGGGCGTGTGTGAGAGGCAACCACACATTGATTCTCTCCCTCCCTTCCCCTCGATCTACAAATAAATAAAATCTTTTTTTTTTAAAAAAGCTTTTTTTACCGAAAATATAATTCCAGACCGGCAATTGTTTTCTCTCACTGCACTGAAGATATTCCATTGCCTTTGGTGTCCACTGTTGCTACTGGGAAGACAACTGCCAGTTAAAGGCGATCAGTCTCGTCTTTCTGGATGCTCTTAGGATGTCTTCTTTGTCTTAATTTTGTGAAGTTTCACTGTGATGTGTCTGGAGGTGGGTTTCTTTTCACGTATTGTGATTGGGTTTCACTGGGCCTTTTGAATCTCTGATTGGCGTTTTTCATTTGTTCTGGAAAGTTCTCAGTGATTATCTCTAAAAATATTGTTTCTACCTAATTCTCCATCTCTTCTCTTTCTGGAATCCTGAATAAGTGTATTTGGACCTTATCCTCTCTGTATTTAATCTATCTTTTTGACTTTATCTGATATTGTCTTTCTTTGCAAATATTTTGGGTAATTTCTTTGGGCTTTTTTTATTAATTCTCTCTCAACATGTCTACTCTGTTGTTAAACCCAATCATTGCTCTTTTGTCCTTTAAAAAATCTTTTTATTGTTGTTTTATCCAATACCTTTTAGCTCCCTTATCCCTCCTTCCCCCTGCAGTCGCCACACTGTTGTCCATGTCTACGAGTCCTTTTTCCTTTTTGCTCAATTCCTTCACCACCTAACCTTCCCCCAACAGCCGTCAGCCTGCTCTCTATCTATGGGTCTGTCTCTGTTTTGCTTGTTAGTTCAGTTTGTTCATTAGATTCCTCATATGAGTGACATCATATGGTATTTGTCTTTCTCTGACTGGCTGATTTCACTTAGCATAATGTTCTCCAGGTCCATCCATGCTGTTGTGAAGGTAAAATTGTCTTCTTCTTTTTTACAGCTGAGTAGTATTCCATTGTGTGATGTCCCATAGTTGTTTTATCCACTCATCTACTGATGGGCACTTGGGCTGCTTCCATATCTTAGCAATTATAAAGAACGATGCAATGAACATAGGGGGGCTTATCTCTTTCAAATTAGTGCTTTGGGTTCCTTTGGACATATTCCCAGAAGTGGGATTGCTGGGTCAAAAGGCAGATCCATTTTTAATTTTTTGAGATATCTCCATACTGCTTTCCACAGTGGCTGCACCAGTCTGCATTCCCACCAGCAGCGCACAGGGGCTCCCCTTTCTCCACATCCTCACCAGCACTTGTTGTTTGTTGACTTATCGATGATGGCCATTCTGACAGGTGTGAGGTGGTTGGTTATTCTGGAGGTTCTCTGGTTACATTTTTTAATCTTTGCTGTCATTTCCAGATTCTTGTTTCTTGTAGATATTGCCAGGCTTGTACTTCATTTCTTTAAACAAAGTAAGCCTGACTGTTTTATAATTTGCACTTCATAATTCCAGTAATGCTAGCCTTGGCTTATCTGCTTTTACTAATGTTGTTTCTGCTTATAATATGTTGTTTTTTTAGAATGTTTGGGTGTTTTTCCTCTGTCAGTTACTCATTGTCTTTAAAAAATAACTCGTGGGAATTCTTTGAGGCCTCAGATGAAGGTGTCCTTCTCTAGAGAGGGTTTTTTTTTCCTTCTGCCAGGGGCCTAGGATCATTCCTGCTCTCATGTGGATTTAAAATAAATTTAAAGCTTAAAATAAATAAAATAAAGTAAAATCTTGACTTCTTTTTGCCTGCATGGGTGAAATAAACTTGGGCAGCAAATTCTTGCTAGGGCTGTGTGTCCGCTTTCTCTAGCACGCCTTCGTGTCCATCTCTTCACTCTCTGCAGGTCCCTGCTCGAGTGTCACCGCATCAGTGGAGCCTTCCCTGACCGTGTGATACAAAATACAATGCCTGCGTGGCACCCTCTTTCTGCGCTACCTTCTTCTGTTCCTCGTACTATTTACCACATAGAATGCCTGGCTCATTATGGGCACTCAATTGGTTGAATGTGTAAATGAATGAATGAATGAATGAGTATTATCTCGGATACTCAGAATTCTTTAGACATGATTCAGTGTAGTGCAGCAGATTTTTGCTGACCAGAGATGTGGGAAGTAGCATCTATATACAGCAGCATCTAGCTTGATCTATTGCCCTTTAGAGGTCTGTTTAAAAGAATAAACCTCTTTCTCCTCAACACTAACTCATTTTTTAAAATATCACATTTTAAATATATTTGATAAATAGTATTCATTTAACACTCTGCCAGAATGGCAGTATCTTAATAAATAGTTTGTTAAATGGACAGTGATTCATAAATACATTTGTGCTAAAAAGTTCCTATTCAATACAAAAAAATTGCACCCATGTTGGCAAAGCTGTGCTGCTTGTTTGACAAATACTTATAGAACTTTAACAGTAAGCATAGAAGCCTTGCTTTTATGGAAATGAATGTCATATGTTTTAGCTAAAATAATATTCCACATCTTTATTTTTTAGAGTCATCACCCAAGGATATATTTATTGATTTTAGAGAGAGAGGAAGGGAGAGAAAGAGAGAAGGAGAAACATCAATCTGAGAGAAACATTGGTCGGTTTTCTCCTGTATGTGTCCTGACCGGGGATTGGCCTGTGATTTACATATGTGCCCTGACTGGGGTTTGAACCTGAGACCTTCTGGTATACAAGATGACACTCCAACAAACTGAGCACCTGGCCAGGGCAATATTTCCTATTATATGCAAGGAACACCTAAGCAGATGACTTCAGTTTGGCATAAAAATTGTCCTCTACTGCTGCACATTCAATAAGTAGATGTTGATACGAATAGAGTCTCCTCTCTCAGAGATTTCTCACATTCTAAACTCTAAAGTGGTATTAGAGAGCAGATTGTTGTCTCCCCTGTGCTTGACAGATGAGGCAACTGAGGCGCAGATAGCGTGGCTTGAGCCATGTCTCATAACAAAATTGGGTAAGGGATCCAGGTCTTGACTCCGCTGACTTCCTATTTTATGAAGATCTTAACTTTGAACAAGAGAGACTACATCTGGGACAAGTTTAGCAGGAGTGGATTGCTTTCTGAACAGACTGGTATTCACAGAAGAGAGTTTGCACTTTAGCGCTGCGCTGAAAGCTTTGCTAATGTATTAGGAGGCAGATCCACCCGAGAGCCGACTGGGCATGAGCGAACATCGGACACAGGTCTCCTTTGAGCCACTGTCCTTTGTGGCTAAGTAGGATGGCACTGGCATTCTCTCCTAGCTACTGCTGTCTCCCTTGACTGCCCTTCCCCCGATCCGACAAGCAGAGGGAGCTCAGTATTTCTCAGATTTAGAAGAGGTATTTAGTAGACCATTCAGGTTCTTTACTGTGGCCTGCAAGATTCTGGGTGACCTGCCCTGACCTACTCGTTGGACATCACCTTACTATAATCCATCCTCTCCTTTTTTTTCTTTTTTATTGGGGCTACTCTTCAAGATACCTGTGTTTCTTTTTTTAAAAATGTATTTTATTGATTATGCTATTACAGTTGTCCCATTTCCCCCCTTTATTCCCCTCCGCCCTGCACACCCCCTCCCACCTGCATTCCCCCTCTTTAGTTCATGTCCATGGGTCATACATGTAAGTTCTTTGGCTTCTACATTTCCTATACTATTCTTAACCTCCCCTTGTCTATCTTCTACCTACCGTTTATGCTTCTTTTTCCATGTACCTTTTCCCCCTCTCTCCCCACCCACTCCCCTGCTGATAACCCTCCATGTGATCT